>OX465035.1:7412321-7433545 GCA_949841015.1 Aplysina aerophoba | reverse complement strand
ATCACAACATTAACTGTATATGTCGTCTTCGCCTTCAGAGAAGATAGACAATATCCTCTTACAACCACTTGATCTTCCAAATGATGTGCCCAGACATTTTTGACCAGACCATCAGCAAAGTACTTGTAGGCCTTTAGAGACTTGAAAGCCTTCATGCTTTCCCTGTCGAATGTGCTATCTGTGCTATTAATAAGGTACTGGTAGAGCTTCATGAACCAGTATCCACGTATAGGTGAAATGTCCTTTGTCCACTGATGAATGGCTTTGAAATTCGGCAGATTTCTACTTTTAGCTGTCTGTGGTGACTTCGAAGTACCTTGTCCATCGTTGGAGGTGGTTGCACTCTGCTGTTCGTCGCTGGCGCACTCGGTCTGAACATCGCACAGCCTCTTCCAGCTCGTGATCAAGCGTCCGACGATTTCAGCCTTGATTCTGGAGCTTTTCACCGCCAACTCCTTACACAAGAACTTGAGTCGCTGGGCTGTTAAGCGCTGAAGGGTGGCCAGTAACTCTTCCTTGCTTGCAGACTTCTGCAGCTGCAAAATCGCTCGAGCCGAATCCATTTTGTTGCTCATTCGCTATATCGCTAACACTGCCAACGTTTTTTGCCAACATATCCGGTATTACGTAATATTGAGGAGAGGATTGGCGAGTATCACACTCGTAGGGGATACTTGAATCACTAATCACAGGTACTATTACCCCAAACCAGCCTGCCACACTGAAACAGTGTTTAGGCAAGCTGGGGGGCGGTAACTCCGCCCTATTGATTGGGAACCAGTGATCGCCTCCCCAGTCATCCCAAACAAAAGATGGTAGAGCCACAGACAGCTGTTTCGCCCTGATTGGGGCTCATCAGTGTGGCGTACTGATGGATGTGTTGGGATGACTGGCTGCCTATGTATCCACCACTAGTACATCAGCCAGTCATCCCAACACATCCATCAGTACGCCACACTGATGAGCCCCAATCAGGGCAAAACAGCTGTCTGTGGCTCTACCATCTTTTGTTTGGGATGACTGGGGAGGCGATCACTGGTTCCCAATCAATAGGGCGGAGTTACCGCCCCCCAGCTTGCCTAAACACTGTTTCAGTGTGGCAGGCTGGTTTGGGGTAATAGTACCTGTGATTAGTGATTCATTACGTAATATTCCTGACGATTTATGACGTCATTACGAAAGTGGTCTATACATAGTTTTTGCTTTGAGCAGTGGCAAATGAGAAAGCCATGCAATTTCTTTATAATACTATTATACAAGGGTGTAGAAGTATGATGCTGGATCAATGGTTTCTTAGGTGGATGATTCTCCATTAAAGGGCCACTGACATGCAAAATTCTTATTGCAGACAAAGGTAATGTACTACCAGTAAAGAAGCTTCGTGGGACGCGAAGTTGTAAGCAATGGCTGCATAGGGGAGAAAATTGAGGATTTAGTTATCCAAATCTGTCATTTTGTAATTAGTGACGTCATCAAAACTGGACTTTCGCCAGTTCGTTGTGACCTCACAAGAGGAACAAAAGGCTGAAGGCTTTACAATGTTGAAGATCGTCTCTCTTGCAATGATTCTTTGTATAACGAGCATCATTTGGAGGTTTCCGACAGTGGCAATGGCGTTCGTAGAGGAGCGAGGACGAGTAATACGGCAGCAGTGGTATGGACGCGCTGAAAAAGGAGCCTTACCAGTTTGAACAAACTGTCCCCATACGTGACTCTGCAATCAGTATTAGCTTGGATGACGACGTAGAAGAGAAAGATTGGAGGCTGAACAACACAAACTGGTGCACAAATACACTAAGAATATCTTCCGCATCTTCTGCGTACCTTGTGCAGGAGATATATAGTCAGGCATAGCCGACCCCTTCCCTCAGCAGAAAGGGTCGATACGCCTGACTAGGAGATAAGTAGGGGAAAATCTCATTTGAATGTGCTTTGAACTGGTGGCAGAGAATTCGCAGCAGGACACAGAGATTCCACTATGCCAACGTGATTGCTTATCATCTAGGTGTTCTGCTTCCATCTCATGACAAATCTTTGAGAGAGGCAGATTGTATAATTATGCTTTATACAAGCAGCCTCTCTGAATAGATTTGTCATGAGATTGAAACAGAACACCAAGACGTCATACCAATGACATTTAATACAGTACCAGTTGTACCATAGATTATCCAAACTACATATTATATATGTAGTACGTGACACTTTCGCACTGGAGGAGAGGGATAATTACTACAACAGGCCACAGGCACTTACAAGAGGACTCACGGGACAGCCGTTCAGGTAACACTAAAAAGATGACCACGTGTTACATACACGAATCAAACTGGTCACGCATGATGCAACATAACATCAACACATACGTATTGTAGTTCCCTATACTGTAAAGTTACGGTGTTACATATAGTTTGGATAATCCATGCTTGTGCTCATCCGTTATGGATGGATCAGTGCTGTGGAACACAAGTCCCTGGGCCATCAAATGCGTGATAGTGGATAGTGCCTTCGGGAAAAGAGGTTGAGCTGCTAATCTATAGATTTCTCTGTTTTGCAGGTAATCCCAACTCCTAAGTAAGACCAGTGCTTGCTTCGAAGCAATCATTTGAAGTGCAAGCTTCACAAACCGAATGATCTCTTGGTCCAGTCTAGTAGGATCTTGCTTTGACCACCTCCCTTGACCACTGAGCTCTTCGCTTTGGATCCTTAGGAAAGGTGAACAAGCAAGCTGAACTGCTCATCGCTTCCGTTGTCACTTCTAGCAGCTACACAACGTTTAGGCATGATACTAGCGACATTATGCGGACGTTTCAGAGCTGAATAGAGCACAAGCACAGCTGAAATGCCTTACACGATACGTTAAGCTCGGCGAATCGTTTCCCTTGTGACGTCATCAAGAAAATAGCTGACTTTCAAAGCGACAGCAACTAGAAGTTGTGAATTTTTGGCTATTTGCATACAAGCGTAGTGATTCTTAGTATCACCACTGGTATTTACTCATGGTACTGCTTCATTTAGCAGAATAAAAATTGTGTGTCAGTGCCACTTTAATTCTTCTTTCACAGTTTGCTGATAGATTGCAATAGCATGGGGTCGCATGGAGTCAAAGAAAATTGTCAATATCTGAGGCTTCCATTGCCACAGTCTACATTATGCCACTCTCCTTCCCTTTTTAAGCAGAAGATTTCTTGTTTACTTTCCTTGAGAATCTGGTGTATTATTCATTCCTCTAATCAGTACATTGCTCCATTTTTCCATCTGAAATTTCTGATCGTATTGCTAATGGAAGGCATCTGCATAGAAGCTAGGTTCAACTTGCATCTCTCAAGACAATACTCTCAGGGCCTTCTTCAACATAATTATGCAAGTCGGCATTAAGCCTTTATCCACGAAAGACACGTTCTCACGCTGCAAAAACCCATATCATTATAACAACGAACGACGTGTTTTCATGTCGTGTCTAAGTGGCTCGTTTTACTTGTAGTTGGTGGTACAGAAAGCAACACCATGCCTATAGGGACTACACATATGTTGGGGTGTTTCAGGTGTCCTAAAACGCCAATTTGAGTAACTTGTTGGCATATTTCTGGCTTCGAAAGTCGCTTACAGCAGAAGACATCATTTTACGCACCCTACGTGGTGGAGTTCATCTTTGCATAGCAATTCCAGTCGTTGTCGGGCATTCCCGTCATTGTCTCTAGCTCTCCCTGACTGTGGAAGCTTCAAATGTACACGATGGCAGGATTTTCCAGCTTAGAATATCGATTCCACCGTGGACGTCATTTTCGTACTTTCTACGCCAAAGATTTCATCTTTGTATTGAATTCACAACCTTGCTCAGCCTGTAGTGAGGTATTCCCAACCTTGTTTAAAAGATTTCACCCCTGTTGAAGCCTCCCAATTCTTTCCAGCACACAAAAACGTTGCGCACACTGTCGCTCGCAAGGCCTTGTCAAATTAGATTTGATTATTTTGTCACTTCTGTTGAACACGTGATAATTGGATTTCACAACTAAAGGGTTAATTCCTAACTCACATACAAATAGACTCCATCCTAGCCTGTGCATGGGCATAGGGATGATAAAAGTTTTTCAGTATAAGGTTTAGTTGCACTACTTGTCAGTATACAGTGAGGGATTGATGCAGTTGTCACAGTCCCCTTCATGGCATCTAGCTGGCAATCTGTGGACACAATCAACAGCAGATTGAATTAATGATGAAAGCAACTCCTAGAGAAAATGAAGACACTGTGATTGATTAACATTTCAATGTATTTGCATTTTGTGTCATGATGCATGTGTACACGTTACTGACCAGTATGTAATACAATACTACATATGTGTGGTGAGGATTTCCAACGAAAAAATATGATGCTGTCACAAATTCACTTGGTATCAAGCCACTGATAATCACATCATGAATTCAAATCAGGTACTCCATAACTAACAATAGTACTACAGTACTATTATACTACAGCAGTACTACATTATGTTCGTGGTTGTGGGCTAATTGTGAGAAGCACTCTAGCTGGAAAGGTTTCATTGGCAGTGGCTGTGAGGCTTTATCTGCACGAGTACCTGAGTGCATAAGTTGAGATCAACTCGTAGAAAACATCAAAACCTCTTCACCTCTACTCCTCTCGAAATGTTTTCATACTGTAAACACAAACTATATGTAGGGCTTCATCTGCATAATGCGATTTTGTTACATTCTAGCTTAAGCTCTGTATGATTAGTTTCTAAAATACATGCACATGTGTTAACTTTATTACATTATTTATGTCCTTGCAGGCACAAGAAGCGTATGCAAGTATCCTACCTGATGACTCAGTTAGAATTAGCACTGATTTCTTCAAAAGTAGGAAGAAGCTAGGCAAGGGAGCCTATGCTGAGGTTTACAGGGGAGAGTATAAGAGCATGTCTTGTGCAGTGAAGGTGTTCAAAGAAGATGTACTCAAGAAAGACTCAGCAGATGAACATAAGTTTCTGCTCCCTTTGGTAAAGCACAAAAACATTGTGGAGATGTATGGCGTGTGGCATGACCATCACAAGACCAGAATCGTGGCATCAATTGTAATGGAGCTTTGTGATGAGTCACTACATGATGCAATCAAAAAGAAAGCCCTAGGGCGTGAACAGAAGCTGCTTATCTTGAGAGACATCACCGATGGAATGGCGTGTCTCCATAGTCTGGACATCATTCATGGTAATCTGCACACTGGTAATGTCCTACTTTGTCATTTTGATGACGAAAAAGTTGCAAAACTAGCTGATTTTGATATGAATAGGTATCGTGACCCAACCAACGACTGTTGTATTCCTACCAAGCACGCTAATGTGCACTTCTACCCACCGGAAGTGCTTGACCACAAACACCCAAATAAGGAGTGCCCCCTGACCCCCAAAGTGGACATATTTTGCTATGGAGAGTTGGCTCTGGAAATGGCAGTAGGGTCATACCCTACTCCTGATAAAAGGTTGAAAGGCCAACAGACACAAACTGAAGTGCAGCGTCGAGAGAAGCATCTAGTCAAACTGAAGAAAGATAAAGAGAACCTTGTCTCGCTCATTGAAAGATGCCTTTCTGATACTCCCGAGGATCGACCGTCATCCGCTGACATCCGCTCAGTTATTGAGGGCTCTTTGTGTACAAATGGGGAATGTCCTGACCTTGCAAGGCTGCCAACCAAAACTGTGAGCAACCTATTTAACTTTCACAAATACACAAACACATACGCAACTTACACACATGTATGTACCGTATAAATAGTGGGAAATGTTGATGGGGTTTAAGATTTTGGTAGTTTTCAGAATATCCACCAAATTTAAGTCTCCACGAATATTTCCAGCCATTTCATATATGTAAACATTAGCATCTTTTAGCTTTCTTCTTGCTGTGCTCCTTCATACCTGGGTCTCTTGCTCACTGTCACAACTAGTTCCTTTACCTTTGTCACCAACTTAGGGCTTGCTTCTGTCACTGTGGAGACAATGGTCCCCTGCATTCATTAACTAGCACTTAAAGCAGCTGACAGCTTTCTCGGGACGTTACCAATGGCAGCAATCCCTCATGTTATTGCCACAGTGTATGGGTCCTTCAGTACACCATAAGTTTATATTATGACTGTAGCCATTTTGTGACGTCATTGGTCTGGGACTCAAAATGCGCCAATTAAAACCTGCAAAGTGCCATTCATGGCAAATTACCAAATTTTTAAATGCCTACCAATTTATTTCCCGCTATACAGTGTGTCGCTGTATTACTATATGTGCTGCTGAACTAATCACTGGCCAGTAATATTACCCAAACCGGACTGATGCACTAGAATAGTGCTGAGCAGCCTGGGGGATGGTCACTCCGTTCTTTTGACCTGGAACCAGTGATTACCTCCCTGTCATCCCAAACAAAGATGGAAGAGCCACAGATAGCTGTTTTGCCCTTATTGGGGCTCATCAGTGTGGCATACTGATGGATGTGTTGGGATGATTGGCCACCTATGTATCCTCCAGTGCAAACACTTGTGGTTTCAACAAATGCAGACAGGGAGGCTACAGTCTACGGACTGACACTAGGTTGATGGGGAGTTGGACTGTATCACACAGTGAGGTGATACTTGCTGCGGAAATCACTGGTAATATTACCCCGAACTAGACTGCTGCAGTTACTATATTACGTGTGGTCTACATGTACATATATATCTACATGTAGACTACACAGTACAATTAATACTATGCGCAGAACATTAACGATAGTGCAGTTGACTGAAAGGGTGTGTATATGTATATGGTAGCAAAACACAATGCCTTGTTCAATGCCTATGATATACCTGTAGGTTGAATCTACAATGCTTGGAGCTCAGGCTTTGGAGGATGCTGGTTCCAAGAGATCCACTGACACCCAGGAGGGAAAGGTGTGTAAGTGTTCTTGGTTCTTCACTAGCACTAGGTACTGATCTTCATTGTTCCTACTTTCATACACTTTGCACCACAGAATTGCTCCTATTATGACAACAGAATGCACGTCTTTGTGTATTTATCTGATACCCATGCATGGACGCATCTACTTGGAAAAATTGAGAAATATCTATACAGAGCCTGCGCAGTGAACAGAGTTCCTCCAAAGCACCAAGTGCAGGCAGTTTGTTCAGTTTATTCAAGTTCTTCAGCTGCAGGTGCACAAAACGAGTAATTTGAGAAATTCTTAGGCATACTTAGGCTTCAAAACATCACACCAACAGGCTATTACAAAATATACATCTTGCGAAGACACACAGTCATTTTACAATAATTTTCTAAACTTGCCTGTCGTTACTTCTTATAGGATATCAACATGTACGTTTCACAGAATGCTTTACTCACTAATGTGTCCATATGCTGGGTAATGACTTTCTGTAACTAACTGTTGCAGGTTTGCATAGCTAGTTACATTGCTACAAATAATGAAACATCCTTATTCAGTATTAATCACACTAACATGCATTGTACTTTACACCTGGCCACAGGACTTAAAGTCAGAATACACACAGCAAAGCGCTTATGAAACAGATGTTGATTCACTCCTACCAGCACAAGAAGCAACAGATGTAACTGCTAATGTGAAAAGAGAAGATGGAGCAGGTTCATTGGATACCAGGGTGAGGTGGCAGGGTGTCTCATTTTATTGCTCCAACAAGGCATACATTTTATTGCTATACGGTACTGTGGGTACACATACAGAATGTACTGTTCCACCATGTTTGCATAGGGCCATAATGAAAATCAATGGAACCCATGTGATGGTCCACTTCCATTGGCACTGGAAGTATCACAGGTAACGTTTGACAGCAGTAAGGAAGTTGGAAGTGGTTCATTTGGTACTGTATACCAAGGAAAGTACAAGGAGAAGAAATGTGCCGTTAAAGTGTTCAATATTGGAACAGTCCGACATTTAAAGGATCTTCAAGGGGAGTCTAAGCTGGCCTCTATTATGCAACATCACCCAAATGTTGTTCTCATTCATGGACTGTGGTACAGCTCTGCTGCAAGTTTTAATAATCAACCTGCTCTAGTGATGGAGTTCTGCGACACTAATCTGCAGGTTTACCTCCAAGAAAAGTTTCACCGAGGAGACGATGAATCATTTAGCACAGCTACTAAGTTGGAGTTATTGTGGGATATTGCTGCAGGCATGGCCTACCTTCATAGTGAGCAGATTGTGCATGGCAGTCTCTCAGCCAACAATGTGCTCCTTGATTACAATGGGTCCAAATTAGTTGCGAAAGTAGGTGGCTTTGATCAATCAAGACTTCTAAATCTTGAAGCAGTCAATCCTGGAAAAAGGTGCGACATCATGCCACCTGAGGTGAAGGACTTTCAGGGGCCAGTGAAGCTGACCAAAGCAGTAGACGTCTTCTCCTTTGGCTGCCTGATACCCCATGTGGCATCATGTGTGTACCCAGAGCCAAAGTCAGATCCACTAAGTAAGTAATATCTTTCTGACTGAAATTGTAATCTTCTGCTTGTTGCACTTACCATGAATAACATCAGGCAAAAGTGGCAGACCCTGAAAGTGTTTTCATTGATCTTATACCATTGACTTTGTCACATGCATATTCTGGTGCTGTTCCTAGTACTGTTTATTGTTAATGACTGTGTACCACTTCTGTGCAGTGGGCACATCTGAGTTTAAACAACGTGCCAGATACATCAAAACAAAAATACACGTCTTTCATCCTTTGATGGAGGGATGCCTGGAAGAAACGTCCAAGAGTCGATGGTCGTTTGGAGCAGTCATAGGTCAATTGAAGATATATTTGCAGAAACACACAGCACAAGACCAAGAAGAGGAAGATGTGAGATGCTGATTGTATCAACATGTATTCACACATTGCATTAGTCAAAATCTGTCATACATAGCATCGATCTTCTCCATCAATTGTGAATGAAATGCAACCTTCACTTTGATCCAGTATTTATCACATGGGAAATGCAAAAGGCTATATACATGACAAACCTAACCACTGCCTAAGCGAATGTTGAGTCAGGCCATAGCATCTGCGTGCATGGAGGGCAGTTAAAAATGACCTCTTGGGACCTGCACAGAAGCGTATGTACTATATAAACCCAGCAAAAAAATATAGACTGCAAACATTCTCTGATGCAGTGTACCTGTAATGATTCATAACATGCAGATCAAGGTTCAGAGGCAGAGATCTGAGCTGCTGCAATGTCAGAGAACCCGTGACAACTTGCAGGTGAATGCATGTGCAATTTATAGTATTCTTAACCAGTTGTGTGCATGATATACATAATAGTATATTACTTTTATATATAACTGTAGGAAGAGCTTAGTGCTGCGAAGGAAACCTACAAAGAAGCACAGGTATGTATAATGCCAATGAGTGTTTGCAGGGTGTGTAACTTCACAGCTTGAAAAAAGTGCCATGGCGACTGGAGAATAAGAACCACGACCTAGCACGAGCCCGCAAGCCTGAGCACCACCATCCACCTCAGGCTCACAGGCTTGTGCACATGCTAGCTGCCCGCTGAGGTACCAACGCATAGTCAAGCCTCAAGGCGTGGGCTCTAAGTGGTTGCAGCATTGCAGCCCACCCATGACCATATCTACTATGATTGGAGATAAAGAATTGTGGGCGGTTTGGTGGCTTGCGTGGCTGAACTCTGAGTTAGAGCGTTCGTCACAAGTTTGGGCACCAGGCCGCGTTTTCTTCTCCAGTTGCCACTTTCCTTAAGCTGTGAAGTTGGACACAGGTATGTATAATGTATTTGTGTGTGTGTGGGGGGGGGGGGTGTAGTGAAGTCATTATATAAGATGGCAGAATGGAGCCGAGAGATTGCTGGAGGACACAGCTTTGGGCAATTCACACTGGTGTGACACATTTTCTGTGGACAGAGAAGTTTACACACACAGGGCACATTTGGGCCAGTGTCGCAGCTGCCTGTTGACAGTGAGTATAACCTGCATCAAGAGTTTGGCTACAGTAAATTTCGCTCTATGGCACTCCACACCCACCATAAACATCCTACCACTGCATCTCATGGTGTCTGTTGTGCTGGCTGGCAGTCAAACTGCATGAACATCACGGCCACTAGCAGTTACAATGTCTGGCCTACCCATTTGTAAAATGTGCACTTTCATGCTTTTGCATTTTGTGTGTGAATTAGGGATTTGTCTACATTAATGCACACATAAATGTGACAGAATTTGTGAAAAGGGAGCACTTCGGGGCAAAGTAAACATGTCGGTACAGGCATAAAAACGCGCAAACTCGACATCTCACGCAATCGCAGATTATTGCATCATTAGAACCTTTGGTGTATTCCCTACCTTCAAGCCAAGTTTGAAACCCATAGTCCTTTCCTGTGCCTCAAACGAGGACCAAACAGTTTCACCATCGCGGTCACGTTCTTGGTGTACGGACTAGACCGGAAATGTAACACGGAGATATACAGGAACGTATACAGAGATATAGGGGACGCCCCGACATTAAAGATATACATTGCGCTATGATCACACACTTGTAAAGTAGCAGGCTAGGCCCGCCAACCACTTCTGCTTCGTCGTAACGTTCGCAACCATCGTACCGTCTCTCAATACGAACGCTGCGGCAGATGCAGCCCTTGTAGCCTTTCACGAAGTCTACGCGCGCTATAGACGCGGCAAAAGCGGCCAATACTTTGCTGAAATTTAGCGGAGACGATCTGCAGGCCCTTCTGGAGGTCATGACAGACTATTTCACCTCACCTGACGAACGCAGAGACTCTGACGGTGATGAGCACGACGTTACCGACGACGGGCAAGCCCAGTTGCAAGGTAGGACAAGAATAAATACAAAACATGATAACATTATGATGACAATGCACAATATTAAAAGTCAAACTTCCGCATACTGTGCAGAACTAGTTGGTGAACCAGAAGGTGCTGATGTTACTGCTAGCTGTGAGGAAACAGCTGCGAGTAGTGAAGACGACGAAGTGGTAGACACGGAGACACGTGTCAGGGAGGCTACACATCGCTTGCAAACCAACAATGATAGCATTATCACCATTGGACTCCCTACTGATGCTCTGGAGCATGAAGCTGTCTCTCAGTTCATAACATCTGGGTGTGGGTGCACAAAAGCCAAGGGAAAACCATGTTGTGAACACTTCTCTCAGGAGTATGTGACATCCATGAGACAGTCTTGTGCCGAGCTCACCCACACTGAGCTAGACATGACTATCATGGGGCAAATTTCAGCCTGCTCCAACAAGAGCTCAAGGGTATCCTCTGGAATGCTGACCACTGGAAGAGGCCGTCACAAGGAGGCAGATCGGGAGAAGGGGTACACTGCCTTCACGCACCAAGGCAAGCCAATATGCCATAAAACATTCCTATTTCTTCATGGCATTGAGATGAAGTGCCTGAAAAATCTTGCAGCAAGCTCGTCTACACAATTCTTTGTGTGCTTCATGTTCAATTATGCCGAACAGCATGCTTTACTTTTGCCAGGAAGAGTTCCTGAATACCGCCGTTCTGACCTTCAACTTCTTCCATCTAGCGTATCGAAGCGAGCCATCTGGAGAACATATATACCACAGTGCAGCTGAAGCAGACGGTACCATCCATCCTGTGGCCTACAGCACCTTTTGCTATCTGTGGAGGAAGCTGATACCATCCATAATTGTCATGAAGCCTCAATCCGACCTTTGCTGGCAGTGTCAGCAAAACAGCACAGCCATTATGAAGGTAGCCAACCAACCTGAAGCTGACAAGTCAGAAGCTTACAAGACCGCACTGGAGCACCTTCACATCGTGAAGACAGAAAGGAAGCATTACAAGGCCATCTGCAAAGAATGCAAACACAGTGTGCGTACTCACTTTGCCACCAATGACATCTTTACTCCACCACCACCCTGCTCACAATCCTCCTGCAACACCAGGGATGTGAAGGTCCACTACTCATTTGACTATGCACAGCAGGTGCACTATCCCTCCGATCCGCTTCAGCCTGGCCCCATCTACTTCCTGACACCGAGGAAGTGCACAGTGTTTGGTGTAGCCTGTGAAGCTCTGCCTCACCAGATCAATTTTTTGACAGATGAGGCAGGAGATTGTGGCAAGGCGCCAATGCTGTGATCAGTTGGCTCGACTATTTCTTTTTGCATCACGGTTTTGGGGAGAGGGACGTGTACCTGCACGCAGACAACTGCACCGGCCAAAACAAAAGTAACTGTATGTTGCAGTACCTGATATGGTGCACAATCACAAACAGGCACACTAACATAACTCTCCTGTTTCTTCCTGTTGGCCACACAAAATTCGCCCCAGATTGGTGCTTTGGGCTATTCAAACGCAGCTACAGAAGAACGAAAGTGGGAAGTCTGCTTGCAATAGCCCAAGTCGTCAACTCGTCAGCTGACTGCAACTATTCTCAGCTGGTCGTGCACGAAGATGGAAGCACCATTGTTCCCACATATAACTGGACAGACTTCTTTCTGGACAGATCCCCCCGGCTGAAGAAGATAAGTGGCATAAAGACGTTTCACCACTTCCGCGTGTCATCATTGTCACCGGGGCTTGTCCTTGCCAAGCAATGGAGCGACTCTCCAGAAGTCACATTCCCGCTGTTGAAGGAGCCATCTGTAGATGAGTTGCCAGCAGTTGTACCACCACGTGGGCTAAGCACAGAACGGCAGTGGTACTTGTACGAGTCCATTCGCCAGTTTTGCCCGGACAATGTCAAGGACACCGTTTGCCCACACTCTTCTGTCCCAAAACCTTGCGCCAGCAGGGAGGGCACACCAATTTTTGAGCCAGATGACCCAGCTTCTCCATCACCTAAACGGCGCAAGTGGACATGTGGGATATGTAATCAAGAAGGTCATAACCGTCGATCATGTCCTGGTTTTTAACCTACATCAACTCTAAAACTTTTCAGTCATCTTTGTACACACACACACACGCACACATGGTGGAATAAACCAAGCACACTCATAATTCCTTGATAGCAATTGCCACGTCACTGCATAGATTCCTCTCTTCATAGTTTCTGACTGGAGCCTGTCAAGGCTTTGTCTGTAGTAATATATAGCAGGCTGCACCTACAGGCGATCAAATCGCTACCTGTGACAGGAGCCCACTTCAGCATGCCGATTATGTGGGCTTGGCCATCCACAAGAATTTGATGTACATTGAGTTTGGCTACGTGTAGCGAAGGTTGAGTCTGCCTTGCTTACACACTTGCGAAATGAACACATACGTTGTTCCGCCATCTTTATTTTGCGATGACATCATTCGTAACACGGCAGAATGCGGAATTCACCGGAAGTAAATGTTTAAACACCGTTTTCTTGAAAACTGAATATTCATAGTTCCACACTTTGAGTGAGCGTATCTCGGAAACGAACCAGCTAGCGAAGCGCGGTAAAGTGCAACAGGAAGATCATCAGGAGTACTTTCAGACCATATGCAAAACTCAAAATCGAGATTTGCCCCCAAGTGGTCCCTTTTCGCAAATACTGTCACAAATGTCTGCTATTTGCCATTATTGTGCACCTGCAGAGGATGAGAGACATCCTAGCACAGGAGATGGAAACTCTTGAACGGAAATCTACCAAGGCGGGGGATGATTTAAAGCAAATGGAACTGAGACTGCAATATTTGGAGGTATTTAGGCTTTCCTGTTATATATATGGATAATGCTGTTGAGGCTCATAATTGTATTGATACTGATACTGGAATTTATACGTAAGCAGTAGACAAAGACCTTTGGGTCGAAACGTCCTGCTATTACCTATTTATCAATGGTTGCGTATTGCTCAACAAGTTAAATACGTATATACCAGCGTTATTATGTGTGGATGTGAGTGAAGCATATTCACTCACAACCTGCACTACTGTAACATATTGTTTCTAACATACATACATGGTGGTTGTTCAACACTGAATCAACAGGAAGACAAGGAGCGGTATTTCAGCAAAACAGGATCAGTTGATGTGGTCTTTGAAAGCTATGAGCAAGTAAAGGTGGGTGTGTTGATTGATTCTTTTTGAAGGGTTGGTTCACAGCTACTGTGCATGTGCAACATTCATGATTTTGTAAGCAACAAGTGACAAATCAAATACTGGACCACACAGTTTGATGTTACTATGCATTTTGCTTGTGCATGTAAACTGCACATGATTTCCATGCTACTCACTTATAGCTGAATTTGTAACTGATAGCATGTAGTTATTGTCATACATTCTGTATCATACTGCATCGTCTATGTGTTACACCATTGTGTTGCTTTAAATGGGTAAAACTGTCATTTTCCAAATTGACTGAACGTTAAAACTTAATGACATTTTTATGAGAAAGTTGCAACAATGTCTGTTAGTAGCAAAGCAAGTATACCAAGCTTCTAACCAGCATGTGAGTACCTACCTGCCTGTGACAGAAGTTGGCAAGTGTTCAACAGCACCCAGTTCATATGGTGCCTGTCATGCATTCCGGTTGCTTTGAAACACTCCGTACTCACTGAAAGGGATTGGCATGCACTTAGCTGCTCTGCTGTCGACCATCATGACAACTTTTTACGCCATGGCTAATGTGCCATTTTTATTAAGTTTTAACGTCATATTGAGCCCTTTACGCATTTTGGGTTTGTATGTGGGACATGGCAAAAGAAACAGCAACTGTTTTCATAACAAGAAGTCATTGCTTCTTCTTTGTCATTTTCATGACTAGAACTGTGACTGTGATGTGTGTGTGACTCAGAAAGTGTTTCTTCACATTGGATCAACAGTGTGTGGCTACACATAGGCTATTCTCTCATTTCAGGGGCTGTAAATCCATACACGTAATATGACGTTTCATCAGAAATTCAAGAGAATGCTAGTGACAATAGCCATTTTTCCAGGCTGAAACTAGTGATTCCATTAAATCATCTGGTGAAAAGAAGGCTTTCAAGATGCAGTCATAAAAAGGGCTGTTTTTCAAAGCCTAGATCACACTCTGACATTTGTGGGTGTGTTTTAGTGGCATGTTCAATAAGGTCAATGTCACAGGATTAGTTTGTGTTATGTAACTTCGCAACAGTGTCTTAGGAAGTGCACTCACATGGAAAAGTTATAGAGTGGATGATTCCCTATTGTGTAATAGTCTCAGTTTCTAGTTTATAAAGCCGTTCCACTGCTATCCCCGCTAATGGTCACTGATGGCAACTTTTCTCATACTAGGGAATTAGTATTTACAAGCACTAAACACACAATTGGAGTACAAGGATAAGAGTCAACATGCATGCCAAACTTGTGTTCCTCTGACACAGTGTTAAAGAGAAATTGGGTAAAAATCAGTGGCAAATTTACATTACGGCAATACAACCATTACCACATGTTGCTGTGTGCTACCTGCATTTGGTTGCTGCATCCTGCTCCTACTAGTGCTGAAGATGGTCTTGCCCTCTGCAACTTGCACTGGTGGTGGTTTTTCTGGCCAGCAACTAGCACTATAGTACTACACTTGCACTTACTGGTCATCACCTGCAACTATTGGTATTAATTCATGCAATATTGGAAATGTATACTCTGCAGCCCAGTATTGTATGCTGTATGTAAGTTGTACATTACTATAATAATATCATAGTAATGTACATGCGGCAGTTGATATATAATAGAAATTGAAAGTTATACACACTTGGCAAAAGTAAGATCTTCATGCCAATGTGCAGAATAACTTTTAGAAGCAGACCTCTTTTTGGACTTACAAGTAGGCTTGGCCTTGTCTGCAAATAGTTTGAGAGCATATACGGTATATCTCATGTATACCATACATGTTTTAGGCTACTTTGACTATATTCGTATTTGCCCATACGCTCTCGTGAACTCTTATTGTTGCAATAGCCACGTATGATATAATGCACTTTGGTATATAAGAATTAGTTAAACAATGACGCTGAGGTGCATATGGATTATATACATGCGAGGCCCAAGGGCGAGAGCGTATATAATCCATGTACACCGAAGCACCGAGGTATAACTGATATTTACGCCAGCTGAGCTTTTAAAATTAATGTAGTTACGCCAGAAAAGGAAAATACCACTGTTGCCGCGGCACCGTAGCTTTGTTGTGATAGACCTGTCCACACTAACGGATTTAACAAACGAAAGTAGCGTCCATTGCAACTGGCTCCCAGAAGACGACGATTGAGGTCCGTTGCTTTTGCCTGTAGTGTTTTCGTCAACTGATTAGATCTTGAGTGGCTAGGTATAGACATCACAAGACTTTTGTTCGCACTAGCCAAAAAGTGACAATTGTTATTCCGACGTTTCGGTAGCATACAGCTACCTTCATCAGGGAATGATGACAAAAGAAGCACACACAAACCCTTTAAATGCATGAGTGCTTCTTTTTGTCATCATTCCCTGATGAAGGTAGCTGTATGCTACCGAAACGTCGGAATAACAATTGTCACATTTTGGCTAGTACGAACGAAAGTCCTGATTAGATCTGCAGCAATGCCAATTTATTGACACCTATATGTGACCGTCCATGGGAAAAGGGGGCTTGCGCAATTTATCACACTGTGAGAAAACAGCGTTTGAAATTCACGCATTTTTGAACTCGTATTTCTTCGTCTTGGAACGTCATACACGAGCGCTGTAAACGTCACCGGAAAGCCCATTCACTGAGCTTTAAATGGATGCCACGAACAAGACAGTGCGCCGCCGAATAGTGACGCTAGGAGCTGTTTTGGTGAGCCATTTAATAGCGCAACGATAGTTATGCCACTAATTCGTAGCGGTGATGGCTTTAGGGACCAAGATTTACTTGGCACAACGATTCTCAGCTTGATTTGCCGTCATGCGAGAACTCTTCCTTGTTCTAGCCATCAGAGTGAGGCCCAGCTCACTCCCTGAGTTGAAACTAAGGTAGATACAATTTTAGGGGTGGCTTTGTACTGATAGCTGATTAGCCACCTGCAGAATGGAGGGCTTGCTATTTACAAGAGTCTCATAGACTTTTGAAATCCTTACAGATGTGGTTCCCATGTTGTTTAGTTGAATAAGGAGAATTTACATCTGTTATTCTATAAGTCATTAATGCCCATGGTTCCAATTAGTCAGAATCGTCACACTGAGTGATTCTCGGCACCTCAAACCTAATTTGTCAAAGAACAACAGGTGTTTATCACCACGTTCATACACCTACAGGTCCTTCCAAGCTGTGCTGCATAGCAAGATTTACGGCATTTGACCTCCCCGTGGTGTCATGCTGTACGCACATAGTCCAATTCAAGTACATTGCTAGGGCACTGCATCTAGTCACTTTCAGCTTCTGGATGCTTCTTTCCAGTGTTTCAAGTAATGCACGTATGCATTATCAATGAAAACACGCCACTTCTGGTTTTTAGGGGCTGCCGCAGGCAGCCCCTATATTGTTTTCATTTTGCGATTTTGTTGTATGGCTTCATGTTACGGTAAGATATATATATATATATATATATGTATGTCGGTATATATATATAATACGTGAAGCTACGGTTGTATTGTTACACTGACATTTATATAGAAAGTACAGGCGAAGTATTGCGGGGAAAACATTTATATAGGCGGCCATTTTCTTAGCATTCGTACAGGGGAGACGACACGGAAAGGACTTCGAACGTCGCCCAGGTCGCCGTTGGTTGTGTCCTTGCCTACGGCATTGTGTTCTACGGCGTAAAAGCTCAATGTTACGCGAATTACTGCCTTAGGCGAAGGACAAGAGCGACGCTGAACTCGGTGAGCGCACAATATTGTTGTCATCGTCTTCGCTGTGACTTGTAGACTAGTGGTCTTCACCACGCTGCCGAGGATGATTGACAGGAGCAACAACAAGTTTTGCGAAGACCGGGAATCGTCTACGCTAAGGTTATCCGGCTGTCTCTAGCGCTGGAATACGTGGCACACACTGGAATCGTCTTCAGCACTGGCGCGCTGCGTTGCACTCGAACGAATGGCCTTCTGACAGGACAAAAGCGGTAAAATGGTACTGTACATTTATGCTTCTGTGACCCGTGTTTTCTCATGTGTGTTTGCACTTTCTGTTGGTGAAGCTTCTAAACTTTGTTAACGTTCAAACAAACATGTTTGCACAGTGTACCAATCCTGTGCAAACCTGCATGTGTGAATGCTGGTATTGTGTGTTTGTATGCATTTTTAACTGCATGCACTAATAAACTGACATGACATGGTCCTGGTGCACAACTACTCTGACCAGCAATTGAGAGCTTGAGCAAGTAGTTCGAGTTGGGGCGGCAGCCCCACGAGTTTTTTAACTCGAAATACTTGTTTGTTAATTCTCACAATTACAGGAAGTGACTTTAACAGTGAATATTTAATTACTAATATTGCTATGACAACCCAAATGCAAAAAATCTGAATAATGAAGGTATACTGATTGCAAAATAGCAGAAATCCCATTTTGCTAAATTTTACCCAAACCCCCTTTTCCCATGGATGGTCACATATTGTGATCTTTCACACCTTCCATATTCGAACATGATATAACAGGATGTAAGATGCTAAGTGGCTTCTTAGTTCCTTTATATCTAAGCCTAGCCTGCTAGACCCTTCTTTTAGCTTGTGTATGTGATATATTTTTCCGTGGTGCCATGACAACGGGGTATATGTGTAGATACTTACTGCGAAGCAACTTTAGTCAATGAAAATTTAATATAACTGCTGTGTATGTTCATCCTGCTAAGGAAAAAAATACAAGCTTGTATGAACAAGTCCAAGATCTCCAGTCAAAATTACAGAAACTTCGACAGGACCATGCTGCTGTAAGGCACACAATGCTCAGTATGCTGTATTATGGATACATCTGTACCAGGTGTTTGCTCCTTGTGCAGAGTGAGGGGAAGTTAGAACACTACACTCAAGAGAATGACCGTCTCCAGAATGACATGCGCAGAATTTCAGTAGGCACATTTCAGTTACAGTAACATTTTTACTGCTAACACCGTGCTTCTAATAATGGTTTGATCAATTCCTGCAGAGTGATAAAGAAAATTTAGAACAGTCATTAGTCAGTGTCGAAGGAACGAAGGAAGTTATTGAACAGCAAATGCATGATAAGGAGACACATATTATGGAGCTGAAGGTACAGATGTATGTGTGTATTCGTTTGTGCATGTGAACTTTTGTGAGTACACAATTTGCTTTCATTTGTATGTGTTTTCATGTTATGTATATATATATATATATATATATATATATACAGTGCAAGTTAGATATAATTATATATAAATTATATGTATATGCATGCTTAACAGTTAAGAAGCCTGTGTTTCAACTTTATTAGCTTAAAGTAACTTATAGGCTACAACAAAGTTTTCTGTACTCAGTAATTGACCAACCTGACTGTATATCAAATCAACCTTACAAATATATAAACAAATGTTCAAACCTTAGATCTAGATCTCAGCCTTGCAGTGCTTCAGCAATTTGAGGTTTGCCTGATGTGTGCAAATCCATGTAGCTATGTTCTGCAGACAACTAGATGGTAGATATATTATTGTTACATGTGAGACAAGTATAATTGCTCTTTCACCCACTCACAATGCTATAAATGTAGAGATATATATACAGTACCTGTCACAAGTTACTTACACGATTCCGAAGAATTCTGCATTAATGCGTTGAAAGTTTCCTTGAATGTCTGCGAAGGCTGCTGCAAATTGTCCGTGCACTTTCCTCGTACTACTGGAGCGGGTTCCGCAGAAGGCTTAAAATTCCCCGACGGACAAGGACGGAATAGAGGATATGTGTCGACTCCGCGCCCTTTCGCGAGACGGTGAACTCACTGCGGATGCGTAATAGATAAGCATACGAATTTGTTCGAGTTCACTGCTTTTAAGTTGCTGTAGTTTGCTTTGCTCGTCAATAGACGTATTGTGTAGTTACAGAGGCCTTCATCTTTCAACTGCGCAGTGTTGGGAGATGAATTCGTCCTGATAGACACCAGAAGTAACGCCGTGCCACACGAAGATTGCCACAGGTAGCGATTCAAGCTTCAATGCGGATGTTTTACCCTCTGCGTGGACAACTGAGCATCTAAAGAATACTGAATACGCTCTACAGCCTGCACGGAATAATACAATCTACTGAACGGAAGTCCTCGCGAAGCCTTCGAACGGTCCGCGGTCGGCTGAAGGAAGTCCACAGTCTGCCGCGCTGCATTCTGCGGAAAGTCTACTCGGCAATTCAGAAATAAATGTAAGTAACTTGTGACAGGTACCGTAGGTCTAAATGTTTCCTGTCACTGTGTATCCACTGGGAATTATCTGAATCATGATGGGACAACCTATAGCTTTGTGATGCAGGCCTTTACCGCTTTGTGGTACAAATGTTGCCATAACTGTGCACGAAGTCTTGCACTAATCTTGTCTTGCAACATATCTACTATAACATCTTATGCTTTTTGGATAATGCTCAGTGGCAGCTTAATGAAGCAAAGAAAAGGAAGAATGAGATGGCAGCAAAACACAAAGACAGTGAGGAATGGACCCTAGAACTCAAACGCAAGAATCAAGAAATGAGTGTAAATTAAAGCAGAAGTAGCAGATTTGCATGCTTGTATTCTTAGAGTGCATGATCATGTGATGTAGCTGTGCATACACTGTAGGACACAAATAATCAACAGAAGAAAGATCTAGAGACAGTCAGATGTAAAATAGTTAGCCTTGAAGGACGACTGAAGAGCACCACAGCACACAAGGATAAGGCAGAAAGGGAGCGAAGCAAAGCTGAAGCTAAAGAAGCACAATCCAAGGTTTGTACTTGAAAGACATGTGAATCTTGGTCACCATTTTGCACTTACGTACTTCATAAGAATGTTTACAGAATAATCTATGCATTTGCAACTTGGTGGAAAAAGTCACACATTAGCCTTTTACCGACCGTTATACTTGGCAATCGTGCTTGACGGAATCATGTGCATTGGAAGAAAATTTATATAGTTCAAAAGGTCTTGTCAATTATTGTCCACAGTCCAATTATTATTAGTATATATGATTGTATGCACTGAATAAAAGCCACTGAATTTGCAGTCAAAACACATTTACTCCCATCAACACGCAGTTTTTCAGGCAGATTACAGAGTTATACTAACAGAGATGGCTACCACCTAGGTGCTATCATTTTCTATGATTATTTTGCTTTGCGTAATAAATTTGAAAAAGCAAGAAAGTTTGAGGACACATTGTATTTGGTTTTTATTGGTG
>OX465035.1:7376175-7412121 GCA_949841015.1 Aplysina aerophoba | reverse complement strand
ATCGGGCTCCCTATGCTGTGATGAAGCTCAGATTCTTTCGTAATCACAAACACACACAGCAATTATCACCTATATATCAATATATATGTATATATATATATATACGGTACGTGACACGGAAAGCTTACCTTTTTCCGCAGACATGCCACATAGGTTTTTCGAAGCTAGCCGCGTGGCAATACGGTTTCACGTTTCAGGTCATTCGACGCCTCTTATGAAGGAAGTGTGTTGCGAGTGTACGGTACATGTCACAAGTAACTTGAATTTTTCCGCAGGCTTGCCGCGTCGGGAATCCGCAAATGGCCGCGCGGCAGGTTGTTAATTTCCGCGCACGCTCTGCAGATCGGTCGCGTGGCATCCGCGGCAAGAGAAACATTCCGTGCGGAAGTTGGCACCATCTACACGTTAGTTGCTACTAGTCACTTGTAGTCGCTAGCTACCGCTCTTGGGACTCAAATCGTGTAAGTATCGCTTCTGTATCTACGTACAGCGCCGCCATGTTTTCGACTTCGCGCCGAACACGTTTCAAACCACTCAAGTCGGTAGTACGGCGTCAGGTAGTGTGCTCACCGCTCACCATTTGCTGAGGCGTGTCTGATACTTTCTCTTCCTTCTGTGTACAGCGTGCAGAAGGAAAGAACAGAATATCGTACGTACGTGATTACGTGGTACGTTCTGCGTGCTCCCCCAGCTGCGGACGGCCTCTGCGTTTGTAGATCGCTACTTACGTGTCTAGGCCGCTTACACCAGGAGGGTGAAAACGGTCTCGCCGCCTACGCGAGACAACCATATTCCGAGGAAAGTGTTCCGCAGTTGGTACGTTCCCGCGGCCAGTTTGCAGAGCGGGTGCGGACGCTCTGCGGAAAATTTTGCAAAGATTCACGGAATTCCGTGATGGCAAACCGCGGATTTCGGCGGAAAAATTTAAGTAACTTGTGACATGTACCGTACGTAAAGGCCTGTACAGCTACGGACCTGCTGGCTTTCGTTTTCCGCACGAATCCGCACGGAATTCCTGCCTATGTAGATTCTTCCATGCGGAAAATCACAGCAGAATCGTGCAGAAAATCTGAGCGTGTCCGCGTGGATATCTGCATCCGCCTGCACCGGAAAATCGAGGAATTCGTCGAAAAAATGTAAGTTATTCGTGGCAAGTACCATATATATATGACTGTGTTGATGGACACTTTTCTATGAGTGAGTAGTACATTGCCAATTGGATTTGTCATAATTCTAGCTTATAATGTATTATAAATGTCAATATCTATTGCAGGAGAAGTTAGCGGAAGTTACTGCTGACCTCCTAGAATGTCGTGATGACTTGACAGCTAAACTGGTCAGTAAACTGGTATAAAATTATAGTGATGTCCACTGATATCTCCTCACAGTGAGCTTTACATGAGGTTTATGTTTATGTAGCATGCTTGGTCCTAGAATACTATCTAAAGCATGACCACTAGTAATCACTATTTGTAATGATCTGCTATTGAGTACAGGAGACACTACCATTCTCATGGTATCAGTGATCAGTGGCACACCTACCATCCACTGGATTGTATAGTACTGCTCTATTTAGTGTTTAATGCATGCATGATTTCATTTCACCCTGTATAGAATGATATGAGTGAACTTGAACAATCCAAGAAGACCTTGGAAGAGGAGAAGGCTGCACGTGACAAGCGAGTGAGGGACCTGACTTTGAAGCTAGAAGTAAGAGAGGAGGACATTACTAAGAAAGAGGTATATACGTACAGTAATCGGATGGGGTATTAATGTGACATGGCATAACTAGAAATGCATCTGACTTGATTATCACTGTATTCTGTTCTACACAGAAAGAAGCACGTCGCCTAGAGAGAGAATTGGACGAAGCAAAGGTGGTAATTGCAGAGGGGGAAACTTTGGCACCACAATTAACGAGTCGTATTGAGGAGCTTGAGGATGAAAATGAAGACCTCAAAGTAATTTTGCATGAGTTTGTGTCCTAAACTTGTCATCACTGAAGCATTTTAATATTCTTATTATACAGGATCAATTGAATACGAGTGTTGAAAAGGAAAAAGAGAAAGAGAAGGAAATAGAAAAAATAAGGGAATCTAAGAGAAGCGTAGAACATGAACGAGATGAGAAGATCGTAGAAGTCCGAGATCTAAAGGTTTATGGCATGCACCAATGGCATGTGCATGCATTAAAGCTTTGGTAACTCATTATATAACCTACTACATTTAAGCGATAGATAAGATACTTCCTGAATTGGAGGCAATTTCCTTTGTTGTACAATAATCTCAGCTTGGTGGTCACTGAATTTATATAGTGACTTATCCATCAATTGTGCACTATATACCCCAGCTTCTCTCTCTATTATTAGACTGATACGTAGCTATATATAATGATGTGTCTCCAAATAATGACACACACTTGCTTTCATTGATACTCTCGGTGTTTACTGTGCTTCAAAGAACTATATTGTAGCACATGTAGCAAATGCAAACAGTGACTTCCTTCAACTGTCCCCATGTGCAAAGTTAGGAAAAGTGCAGATTATTCTCATAACCTTTCTGGCAGTACCTTCATACTGTATTACTTTGGTTCTCTCATTGTATAGGGTAATTGTGATATGCTTGCCTTTAGAATAAAAGAGTTGGAGAGAAAACTGAGAGATGTTGAAGTCCATAAAGAAGAACTTAAAAGACAGCATGAAGAAGGCCTACAACACTATCAACACATGAAGGTACTATTATTCTGCACCGCATACATGCTTGGAACTATATATATCTGTGTACTCCCATTTGGTGAAAGATCATTGGCAAAATCACAGCAGAAAAGGGTTAAATTCATGCATTTCTATCATTACCCACGATCAATGATAATTCCATCTAATCAAAGACACAATCTGGGCTGTTACTGCTTGACCTTTGAAGAGACAAAGGGCCCAAAAAGGACACATCACTGTCAGGAGTCAAACCCAGAGCTCCTGTCTTAGACCCCGGTCACACTGGCAGAGATAATGAGGACAATAACGGCAGAGAAGTGATGTTTTATTGGTTACATATTACGTTACACATCTGACCATCAGTGCAAGCCTACCGTGCCATAAACATCACCGTGACAGTGGCTGCCACAATGAAGGCAACGGTCAAAATAGGAATAGGAAATTTAGGTGAAGTGAAAGCAACCAATGGCAAAGGACAGCAACTTATATCGCAGGGTATAGGGCAGTCAGCTGGAAAGAAGCTGGCCTAAACCTAAGCCAAATCTCACGGTGGTTGTGCATGGAAGAAGTAACTTTGTCTGTGCCCTAGACTCCTATGTAGCTTCTGTTTAGAACTAAATGAAACATAGGACAATTTGAAGTTGATTCCTACTCATGGCGACAGTGTCTTGCCACAGAGCGACTACACTCATTGACAATCCCCCCTCATTAACCCACTGACAGCACCCTCATTAACCCACTGACAGCACCCTCATTAACCCACTGACAGCACCCTCATTAACCCACTGACAGTATTCCCGACAGAGTTATACTAACAAAGATGGCTACCACCGTAGGTGCCATCATTTCCTCCCCTTCATATATAAAGGCACAAAAGGGGTAGTAGTTGGTGATTCTATAGACTAGTGGCAGAGCAGTGAGTTTAAATTCTGCTAGCTTCAATTGTCATTCAATTTCTTTGCCGCTTTATAAATGTACAGACAGTATCCCATATTGTGTCTTTATTCACTGTTTAATGCAACCAGACTTTTGACTAGTGAAATCCTGTCCTTCGAGCTCCTCCCTACTGTGATAGCATGTGTGTATCTTCATCTACAAGTACACACAGCAATTCTTACATTTGTGTAGCTACAGATGTAATTTTATATGTTTCCATGCATGTAAAGAAATACTGTAGCTTGAATCAGTACAGTGCAAGCTAAGTGGGCACCTCCAGGTTAATATAGAATATAGCTAAATTGTTTCATTCTGCGCCAGTCATATGGCTTCATGTTATGGAAGTACAGATATTTTATAGCAGCTGCAGTGAGGGGTACTTCTCCCCCAACAGACAATGGTTTTATTTGACTATTTAGAATGATTTTTTAGTTAGTGCAGTGTTCTAGGCACTGCCCTATTTCAGTAGTAGTAATTTACTACATTAAATGCTATATATGTATTATATATAATAATGTATTAATCAACTTATTTATATATATATATATATATATATATATATAATTATATAAATATTATTATTATTATTACTAATAAAAGGTTGGTATATATAATAATATATAATAGCATGCAGCAAAGATATAATGCTAAAGTCAGTCATACCCCCATCCAACCCCAAGTCCGTGAGTCCCTTGTGATATCCCAGCCAGGTCCACGTGCTGGAGGAGAAACTGAAAGAACCCCAGTTGCTATCCTGAGGCGGTGTCCAAGGTCCCGGAGCAATTGGAGGGCCTCTGGACCAAGCATCCCTGATGTCTCCACAGCCACCAGGACAAAGTGGTGGCTTGCATCCCAATGTGCGTACTTAGCCCTCTTGGCCTGTTCTGCCTGCTGTGCTACAGCACCAGAAGACATTACAACACTTGGAAGATGTGAACGTGAAAATGTATATGGGCTTGTTGCATTCCAGACCAAGACCTTCCCTAGCTTCCAGGGTACCAAAGAAATGTCGTCAGGGCGCTTCCCATCTGATCGGTATATGTCAGAGGGTTCAAGGTGAAATGGAGCATGCACTGAGGATAGGGAGCGATGGATAATGTCATTCAGTGCAGTGTTTCAGGGATGGCATCTCTCACCTCGCCTGCAGCTGAGGCCATAGGTGGCCAGGCAATCAACCTCTGCTCCACAAAGGCTACATTGGTTGGGATGACATAGGGGGATGCTAAGGCGAGGCCTAAAGCTACCCCCGGATGGTATCATCAGCCATTCGCACCCCTAGTGATGAGACAAGGAGAGCAGACAACCATACTATGTATATATATATTTATATAATATTGATGTTGCTGTAGTATAACTGTACTAGAATTTATATTGTATAGTACAGGCAAAGTAATTTGTTAGGAACCATTGATATTGACAGCCATTCTGCACAGCACTGCGTAAAACATATGACAGGAGTAACAAAAAGCTTGATGAGGGTGTGAATTGTCTATTCTTAGGTTTGCTAGCTGTGTTTTGCGTAGGAAATCTAATCTTAGCATGAACGGTAAAGGGTTCTTATGTACCAGCTAGAATCGGGCTGAAAACCTTGCCTACGCTTTGACCAGGATGCACCGGTCTTCTTCGGTTTGGTCCTGGTTTCCTGCTTTCTCAATGCAGCCATCCAGCATTTGGAGATCTCAAGCCCGGTGTCCCTGTTAAGGCGGTCCTCGGCAGGAGACATGTGGATGTGAAGGACTTTCTTATAAGTGACAGTTCTTCAGGGTGTTTGACTTTGTCCACCACTCTGGCCTCTTCCCATCTGATAGAGTCGTGATCCTTCCAGGCATGCTCTGCTACTGCTGATCTCTCTAGCATCCCTCTCTGGCAGGCCTCCCAGTGCTCCTTCAGTCTGGTCTCAGGTCTTATCATGGTCTCACCAATGTAGGCCTGCCACAGCTGCAGGGGATCCTGTACACCACCTTGGACTGCTTCTCCATCACCAGGGTGTCCTTCAGTCCAAGGTGGTCGGATCAGATGGGAAGAGGCCACAGTGCTGAACAAGGCCAAACATCCTGGAGAACTGCCACTCAAGGAAGTCCTCCACACCCACATGACCCCTGCTGAGGAATGCCCCAACAGGGACGCAGGGCTTGAGATCCCCAAATGCTGGATGGCTGCCCTGAGGAAACAAGAAACCAGGACCATACTGCGCCATTCCATGACTTCCGGTAACACCCGCTGATGAGCCTAATCATCTTCACCCTGAAGAAGAACAGTGCATTCTGGTTGAAATGTCTGCATGTGGGTATGTCCGCTTTGTTTACATTAGGGTGTACCCAGCGGTTTCAGCACATTCTTTAGCATTTCCATGGCAACGAATGTGATTGCACATGATGCGTGTATGACTTCTTGAACGAACTTTTGATAGTCTTGACGGTAGTGCAGCACTTGCCATGCAAATCTAAACCTTGAGCGAATGCATTCCCTGTTCCAATCAAGATACATTATATATTATTAACATAAGTACTGATATTAATATATATTTAATAGCATACATACGAGTGTCAGAATAATCGTGCCAAGTCACTCCCACCCGTCAGGCCTCCTCCCCATGGTTCCAAGAACTGCTGCAGCGTTGCCCCTCTGTACAGCTACTGAGATCCTATGCAGGAGGAATTCTCGGCTGCGGGGCTCTCCTGTGGCCTGACATAGGCGTCTTCCAAGGTCTCTCGTGAAGTCCTCTGCTGCTTCCCCAACACAGCTGATGTCTCCACCACGAAGGGTACAAAATTGTGGCTCATGTCCAGGTGTGCGTACTTAGCCCTTTTCAACTGCTCTGCCTGTGCAGCTACGACGCCTGGCCCTCTCACGGCAGCTGAGAGATGTGAAGGTGCATGGGTGTCTGGGCACGTAGCATCCCACACCAGGACATTTCCACACCTCCATGGAAGGATGGAGCAGCCATCAGGTCGCTTTTCGTCAGACCGGTACAGGCCAGAGGGCTCTAGCCAAGATGGTATGTTGGCCGCACACAGAGATCTATGAATGATTTCATTCACTGCGTCGTGGCGTGGATGTCTCCCCTCACTCCACCGACAGCTGAGTCCATGGGTGCCACCTCAGATCCACAATGGCTGCACTCGTGTGGTTGACAGAGAGGGGTGCCAAGTCTAAGGCCCACGGCTACACGGACTGTCTCATCATCCATCCGCAACCCAAGTTTGGTGCAGGCAGTGCTTGCAACCAGGTGCCCGCTTCGGCCCTGCTGGAGGCTAGTAGCCTTGCACGGCCCTTGTATCAGGGGCCTCGTTGGTTAAGGCCTGGGCTGTCGCACAAACCCTAGGGTAGTCCCACATCTTCTGGTGGTGGGCGACTGGGTCAGGAGGTGGTGGACTGTCATGCCCCAGTGTCCACAGGCTAAGAGCCTCAGACCTGGCCACAAGGGAGGAGTCCTGCAGGTGCGCTGGGACAATCTGTGAAACAAGGCTGGAGGAGCCAGCAGCAGAAGCCAAAAAGGCGGATGGGGCAAACTGGACTACACTCCGAATGCCAAGGCCGCCTTGTTTCACGGGAAGTGACGCCTGGGTCCAGGCAGCGTCTGACTCGCTGAGGGGAGCATTCGCTATCCTGCTTGTGATGGATCTCAGCAGGTCATCATAAGTTCTGAGCTCATGTGATAGAAAACAGGAGGCTGTTCGCAGGGTGTACAGGAGCTTTGGGATGGCGAAGGAGTGGCGGAGGAGAAGCAGGGCATCTTGGGCATGGAGGAAAGAGAGCCTGTCCCCCATGATCCTCAAAGATGCTGTCTTTTCTTGGATGGTGTGGCTGATGCATTCAACATCTCCAAGTGGGGAGCCCAGCAGGGTTGCACAATCTGGCTTGGTCACACTCAGGTCAGGTGTGGCAGTCAGCAGGGTTTCTCTGCTGACAGAGTCGTGGCTGATGACCTCGGACTTCTTGTGGTTCAAGGAGAGACCCAGCTCTGCAGCGCCCTGCTCAACCAACCAGAGATCACGGATCACCCCCTCTGGGCTTCCACCCAGGGTCCCATCATCCAGGTAGAACATGCACAGGTCTGACTCCAGCTGAGTGGTGAGTTCATGGATTGTTAGACAGAAAAGCAGGTGGCCAAGGGGATCCCCCTGCTGTACCCCCTCCCTAGACAACAGTGTTTGTTCCCCCCAAAGAGGATAGATGGCTCACTGTAGACTGAGTACACAAATGGGGCAAGCTCTGGGGCCAGACTCCTGACTGCCTTGTCACGTCGGATGGTATTGAATGCATTCTTGAAATCGAGTTTGAGGATGATCTCATTGGGCTGGAGGTTGTCCAAGAAGAGTCGGGCTGCATGGACCACCGCTTCTGTACCATGGGGTGTGCCATAGCCGAGCTGCCGTGGTGCCAGGAGTGCTCCCATTGCATCCATGATGCGGTTACCGGCTATTTTGGCAGCAAGGCGACGGAGTGTACGGCTGACTGCGATAGGTCTCACACCCCCGTCCTTCTTCTCAAGTGCAACCAGGGAGGCACCAAAGAAGTAGGGGCAAACTGCCCTGGGGGCCTTGCCCTGAAGGATGATGTCCATCATGGATGTGAGGGCTCTCAGCAATGTAGGGCCCCCGCTGTGTGCAGCTGCTCCAGTCATGTCCTTTAGGTGCTGTAGTGAGAGCCCATCGTACCCCCCGCTGAGCCATTCGGGAAAGAGCGAATGGCTCTGGCTATTGCTTCCTCTGAAATAGCAGGAGAGGGACCGGAGTCATCTGGTGGTGGTGGTGGCAGTTGGGAGTCTGGGTGTGGTGGCGGGTGCTTCTGGTGAAGGGCTGTCAGGGTCTTGTCATTCATCTCTGCAATTGACTCTTCTGAGCATGCCAGACGGACAACACCTTTGAAGTTCCCCTCCTCCAGCTTAGTGGCGACACGTACGGAGAGTAACTCCAGTGGGTCGTGGGTCTTTGGGTGTTTCTTGTTGGGCTGGCGATGTAGGGGGGCTGGGGGTGGGTCCGATTATGTTCTCATTTGTTCATTGATGTCCCTGACAAGATTCCAACGGCGACCTCCTTTCTTGGGGGCACGGAGGCAGCGAGCAGGGAAAGTAGAAGACGGTTCCAAGAGGTTTGGTCATTCTTGGTGACCACTGCCTCTACTAAAGATGCCAGCTTCTTGGCTGCGCCTTCTCGCGAGCCGCGCGGGATCCTCTTTAGGAGTTTTGTGGAGTGCCTGGGTGGTAGATCTAGGCGCTGAGGCACCTCTGCTTCACCGCGGTTTGGTAGGACGGGTCTGGCCGGTGGCGCATTAGTCATAGGTTGCGAAGCAACACTGCTGGAGGCTGGAGGGGCTCTAGAGCCGGGGCAACGGCTGTCGACTGGGCCGTGGGTTCTAGCCAATCCGGTCTTCATAAGTGTGAAGACCCTTCGACACGCCACGCAAGCTGCACTCGACGTGCTAGCTCCCTCCGCTCGCGCTCCTTTGGTCTGCCGTGTGCTGTCCTCCTCCTCCTGCAAACCGCCGGGAAATACGATCACATCTGCGCCGACCTCTTCACCGCTTTCTTCCCGCACCTGGGAGACCACGGCCGCCATTTTCAATCAACAATCAATCAAGATACCATTTCAAATCGAGAAGGCGCTTATGCTGTCAATTCCCAGTGGCTATTTTGCGAATATGATGTTTTATGCAGAGCCGCATTGCCATAATCACAGCTATGGTACACTCGTACTGTCCCATGATATGCCTTTAGCTGTAGCCATGATACACCCATAGCCACTGTACCTGTATCATAGAACAGCCTTAAACTGTATGTACCATGTACTGTATGTTAGAATGGACAAACACCACACAGTGCAAGTTGCAACATAATTCTTCTGAAGGTCTACACAGAGAGCTGACTTGTCTACCATAACACATTTCTCTCATTTGCAGACAGAGAAAGATGGTGCTGTTGAAAGAGCAGAAGATCTTCAAATACAATATAATGCCTTGCACAAGGACCATGAAACACTCCGGAAAGACCATTCACAAGCTTTGCAGAAAAAGGTAGGTCACAGGCAACTGTTGTTCATAATGTGTTTGTTTGACTGCAGTAAGTATTAAGTATTGATGTTGTGGTGCCTGTGTTGATATGTCCTGTATATAGACCGATGTCATTCGGAAGCTGACGGATAGTGAGCAGAAAAAAGTGGTATGCATATTGCATATGCATGTTATTATGCTTTTGATATGTTTATGTGGCTCATCAAAGGTTATCCAGCTTGTATGTACGTACATACACACAGTACTGGATTTTCATTTTGTTTGTAGGTTGAGTTTGCAGCTGCTGCAAGGAAACATGCGAGTGAAATATCAGATCTTGAAGCCCTAAGACAGGAGAAAAAGAGTTTTGAAGAACGTTTGGCAGCCATGTCACAAAATCTTAAGGCGAAACAAAAGGAATTGAGTATTTCTGCAGTAGGTGTTTGGCTCATTCCAAACAGTAGCCAAATGTGTTTGGGAATTTTTATATTTTCTTTGGCTTTGTAGAATAATATGCTCACAATGAGACAAAGCATGGAAGAATTTCAGGTATGTATTCAGTATGACATGTGATGTACACACACTAAACTTGACACACCTATGTGTTTTGCAAACAATAGCATCTCTGTGTATGCAAATAATGTATAGTTCAGTGTTACGTATAGTATAATTATATAATCTTGAGTCTATTTCATTTTGAGGTTGAAAATGAAAGGCTTAAGTCCAATATCCAGGAATTAGAGCAGACAATGATGGAACTGAAAGCTCATTATGAACATGTTAAGAGGCAGCATGATGATAAAGCTGAGAAGTGTCAATTCCTGAAGGTCGTACATGCATCTCCAGCACATCTTATGGTGGCGATATGGGTTGATGCTGTGCACGTTCTGTCTCTTCCAACATAGGATGAATGTGACAGGTTTGCCCAAAGCAAGAATGAACTTGTGATAGCACTGCGTGTAATGACAGTTCGCTCTGAAGAATTTGAAAGACAGCATAGTGCAGAAGCCAAGAACTGCCAATACATGGAGGTACCATTTTCACACACCCCACACATGTCATTTATGTGCATATAACTCTGTATGTGTAGTTCACATCCCATTCCATTCCTATTCTCCAATTTTATTAACAGTTTCCAATAGCAACGTCTCCATTTGACAATTGTTTCTCTACTTAATGCAGAAAGAAAGAGACAGTGCTTCTGAAAGAGCTAAAGAGTTACGAAAGCAGCGTGATGAATTGTACCGGGACCATGAGTCACTCAGGAAATCACTTAATGCAGATCTACAGAACAAGGTTAAATGCATTAGTCTTTTGTTGAAATCAGCATTCACATTTGGCTAGTTTCCATAGAAAACCCCTACATACAGTACCTGAATTATTTGTGAAAACAATGGAAATGTAAGTTCTAATCACAGTATCAACATGGAAGACAATAGCCATGAATGGAACTACATTTATGTCACCCAAACATCATCTGAAGCTACATATACAATTAGTTACCAGTCAAGCTGGCATTGCAGGAGTATATGTATAGCCAGCTTGGCCATTCTAAGCACTGCTAAAGTGTTCTCTCATTATTTTATCTCTACTATTTGCCACTGCAAGTACTTCTGTGCCAGTGCATGGCTCCCCACTAAGGATGTATATAGACATCAGTTCACTGAAAAAGATGTTGGCTTCTAAGTGAAACAATCCACCTGTTTTGATTACACTTGTGATAGGTAACATGCCAGTGACTAACCAATACCTCAACGTACGTACGTACTTCCTGTTCTTAATTCGCTCTAACTACCTGAATGGCCAGCAAATCAGCTATACATTTGAGGATAGGCCAGTATGGGAAATATACATAGTGTAGTACGTGGAACTCTCGATAGCTGTATGCGGCACCTTCAAGCGGAGCTGCATGCATGCTCATAGCATGAGGCAGACACTTTGTCACCATGATCACAGATCAATCAACTCACTCAAACTGAAACTACATGGGGCACTTGTATAGCACATGTGAGGTGATACACACTGCAACAAACAGTGTAGACAATGTGTAATGACAATGGAGGCCAGGTGCGGCCTCTTTAGTAGCAATACAACATTGATTTCCATGACATGACTGTTCAGTTACTGTACATGAAAATTAACTTTATTGGTTGTATAACAGCAATACTGTAGATACACTAGGTTTGTGGTTTGTGGAATAGTGATTGTGATATTGCAGTGTTTGTGCTATGTTATGTACTTCTGCAGACAGACCTCATCCAGAAACTAAGAGAAGACAAAGAGGACATTAGGGTAAATACACATTTCTAAGTATGTCAGTCTCTATAAAACGTATGTATTGTAACTATCCATTTCTTTCTGCGTTAGTCTCACATGCCAGACCTTACTCTTCAAGAGCTTATTATACCCGACTGACCCGAAACATCAGGCATGCGAGACTAAAGATAGGTATGCACTAATTTTTCAGCTTCTAATTTATACCTGCATTTGTAGGCCAAACTTGCTGCCACTACAAAGGAACTTGACAATGCTACATTGGAAGTTATAGCACTGAGGAAGGAGAAAGGGCATACTGAAGAGCACTTGGAAGCCATGTCTCAAGATCTGAAGTCAAAAGAAGAGGAAATAAATACACTTGTGGTGGGTTATTGGCTCTACATGGTTTATGTTCCCAGCTCCTTTGAGAGTTGTTTCCAACTACTTTGGTATAATTATACTAATGTTTGGTTCCACCTCTGTTCAGTTGTGATCATTCACATTTTAAAGTACAGTAGCTTTAGAAAACAGCTGACCTGCATATGTGATGAATGATATGCAGTACACCTGTCCAAGTACTGCATATAGATAGCACATAGGTGTCCAAGCGGTGCAGCTTGTCGTGTTTGTGTTTTGTAGACAAGTAATATAAAAATTAAAATGGCATTAAAATTTGCAGCAAATTTATGAATATCCGAGAAAGTGAACAAGTGTTGTCAGGTCACTTTGACTCATCTGATTTGGTTGGAGATTGGCATTCCTAAGTCTCTTGCAGTCTGATACTCGCTAAGTGTGTACTCAATGCTGTTTCTTTACATAAGAGCATTCGACATATAAATACATATGTACATACATTCCAAGAGCATGTTCTATGACTAAATAAATAGTCAACAGCCATCAAGCAAACATGCATTGAATTGCCATATTCTGTTTACTGGTTTTGCAAGTGCAATTCTAAATAGAGTTATGTATATAGCTTCAAGGGATTCAGGAACCCAATCTCCATGGAAATGAGAACACTGCTTGTTGCTTCACTATTTCAGACATTCCTAGGGCATTGTGTTCTACACGAGTACACAACAAGATGACAGATTTGGGGTGTGCTGATAGTATGAAAAGGTTTTTCCCATGTCGCCTTTCTCCTGAGCTGTGTTGTTTCCTCAGAGTTTAAACAGTCAGTACCAGCTCACAAAGAACACATACACATGACTAACATGTCACTGTTACCACAACACATCTATCTGTATAAATGCTGTATGCAAAATGGGATGTGCTAAGAAAATTTATACTAGCACTTGGGAAGCAGCTTGCACAAGAAGGAAGGCCTGTGTGGCAAAAACGTTCTGGTTCGAATTACGTGCATAGGTACTGAAAGTTGAGAAGCCCTTAAACGCTGAATGACGCATTTAGGTGTCATAACAGAGCCTGCAAAATTTGAGTTGTTTTCCTGGCACTCTATAGCAGGTTGGAACAGCAACTTCCACTTCAGCCTGTAGCAATGTGAGAGCTTTCACTCGGCATACCTAGCTGGTCAAACCGTCTACATTTGCGCACACGGGTGTATACATAGCGGCGAGAATCAGCAGCAATAAACAATCCTATGACAGCCGTAGACTTGCCTTCAGCTTTGCACCCTACACTTGCATTAAACTTCACATCCATCTTCTTCAATCGAACGGGCCGTCTCCATTTTTGCTTTTGTTGTGTTTACACAACGATGAATAACAAGAACTACCAACAATCATCCTGGATCACGGTCATACGTACATAAGGAAAATTCTTACTGTAACCGTTTCAACTGTAAGAAAGGACTACAAAGCGTAACATGCACCAACATTGGTTCTCGCCTGGGCGCCATTAGTTTATCTCTGGCATTAATGGGTTCAGCAAGAATTTTGAACTCCAGAACTAAAGTGTTAATATTCATTCATTTCCTCACTAAGATACGTAGGATTATGAGCACTAGCCAGGCAGTATACTATGGATTAATATCTTGTATGTGGATGGTAGTGAAGTGGATTTTGGATAGCTACTTGTACATGTCACAGCCAAGGAGACGAAGCAGGCAGGAAGTGAAGAAGGCCAGAACATCTGGTTAAAACGTCGGCAAGGTTTTCAACCCTGTTTTGAAGCTGGTATTCGAGAACTACCCTTTCTCAGGAAGTGAAAACACAGTAGTAATGCTCTCAGCTTGTGTTGTATGTTATAGCAAGGAAAACATAGCTAAATGGAAACATTGTGCATGATATTAAATGACCACATCTGCTTTGGCATCTCCATATATAAGCACCAGCAAATCAGGAACATATGTTATACACTAATTTAGCACATGCACAAATGGTCCAATGCAATAATTTGCATGGAGCACCAGAGACAAAGCAACAGATGTTTGTTAGCCTTTCCCCCATTTCCGTACACATTGTAAAGGTACTGCCTTACTCAAGATAGCCAAGCTGCTAATATAAGCTCAAATAATAGCAGTTTGTACATCACACCATGTTCAAAATATTACATCAATAATGGTCATCGTACAGTATGATGAATATCTCACGCATTATGTTTCCTCGGTGTAATACATGCTTATAACTTCATATTCTTGTAAAGATCCAAGTGGCTATAAAGGTGGGTTTCATTGTATCACTTATTGCACACTAGCCAAAACACTTGTTCCGACGTTTTGGTAGCCAACTGCTACTTTCATCAATGATTGCATTTGGCTACAAGACGACTGAACAAGTGTCAATTTTTGGCCAGTGTGCAACAAGTGATATATATGCTGTAACTTCATATGGTGACACATTCATCATACTGTATGATTAGTATTGATGCATTGTATATATATATATATATATATATATATATATATATAAATATAGCAAGTTTTCCTCTTTTTAGGGGCTGCCACAGGCAGCCCCTATATTGTTTTCATTTTGCGATTTTGTTGTATGGCTTCATGTTACGGTAAGATATATATATGTCGGTATATATATATATTACGTGAAGCTACGGTTGTATTGTTACACTGAAATTTTCAACTGAGGGTTCACAATATATACACTATTTACATATGGCAATGATAAGTGACGTGTCTGCATGCAGCATCAGTTTGAAATGCTTGTGTGGACAGTTATAGTGTAGAATGTATAAATGAATGTATAGTACATAAGTGATTGTTCACTGCTGATCGGTCACCCTGCCCTCCCTTGCAATCACGTCGATCGGCATGGAGGGGTAGATAGGATGGTGGTAGCTGGATCGTGAGCTGCGGATGCAGATGATCGCTGATCTCAAGAGTGAGAAGCTCAGGCGGCATCGGATCCACCCCATTGTGGTTGAGTAGGATTGGCTGCTCTTCTCTGAGATCATGCTTGCCAGCCGCTTGTAGACAATCTGTGCAGCCGGACCCATACCTCCAGTGGCAGAGAAAACAAGGGGAGCAAAGCTGCCCCGCTCTATCTCCCTGATTCGCTGGTCATACGCTCTTCGTTTTTCTTTTTCGTGCTTCCGGTAGCATGCTTCTAGGGAGGAATGACGGTTGCTAGGCGCGTGGGGGTTGAACACCCTTACATCGAAAAATGCGTCTTGCCGTCGCTCTCCCCAAAAGCCCTGCACTCGAACATCCAGTCTTGCACTGTCCTGTCTGTTGGCAGAGGTGTATGTCAGATTCTCACCAGTTAGTGGCTGCAGCTTTGGTTCAGTCTTCACATTCGGGCACACTTCCGTGAGAAGCTTTGCAGTGAGATCTCGTATCTCATTGTGCCTCAGGAATCTGAAGCCTCCATGTGAGCATGTCAGTGCATGTTCAACGCTGAAGTGGCTTCCGCAAATACACTTCTCAGGCAAATGTTCAGGCGTCCATCCATATCTCAGGCAGATTGCATCACGAAAGGCAGACTTGTGCAGATGAAAGCCGTGCTCGTCAATTGGAAGGGCAGCCAGCCAGCTGGAGGCTCCTTTCTCGGCAGCCAGATTTACCATCCGTTCCATTTGTTCTGGCAGCTTTTTCAGCAGTCTTTCGGCCTCATCTCCAGTGCGCTGTCTCTTCTCTTGGCTGAAATTTATATGGAAAGTACAGGCGAAGTATTGCGGGAGAAACATTTATATAGGCGGCCATTTTCTTAGCGTTCGTGAAGGGGAGACGGCACAGAAAGGACTTCGAACGTCGCCCAGGTCGCCATTGGTTGTGTTCTTGCCTACGGCATTGTGTTCTACGGCGTAAAAGCTCAATGTTACGCGAATTACTGCCTTAGGCGAAGGACAAGAGCGACGCTGAACTCGGTGAGTGCACAATATTGTTGTCATCGTCTTCGCTGTGACTTGTAGACTAGTGGTCTTCACCACGCTGCCGAGGATGATTGACAGGAGCAACGACAAGCTTTCCAAAGACCGTGAATCGTCTATGCTAAGGTTATCCGACTGTCTCTAGCGCAGGAATACATGGCACACACTGGAATCGTCTTCAGCACTGGTGCGCTGTGTTGCACTCGAACAAATGCCTTCTGCCAGGACAAAAACATGATACGGCGCATTTATGCTTCTGTGACCCGTGTGTTTTTCTCGTGTGTGTTTGCACTTTCTGTGGGTGAAGCTATAAAACTTTGTTAACGTTCACAAACATGTTTTTAATTGTGCACAGTGTGCCAATCCTGTGCAAACCTGCATGTGTGAATGCTGGTACTGTGTGCTTGTATATATGTTTGATTGCATGCACTAATAAACTTTCATGATGTGGCCCTAGTGCACAACTATCCTAACCAGCAATTGAGAGCTAGAGCAAGTAGTTCGAGTTGGGGCGGCAGCCCCACAAGTTTTTTAACTTGAAATACTTGTTCTCATATTATGTTTCTCTATATGCACAGAGTAAGTGTACCAAGCTTGAGGCTGGTATAAAGGAGCTGGAGAGTCTATTGGCTAAAACGGCTGCCCATAATGAGGAACTTCAAATACAGTGTGATGAGGAGGCAAAGAGATGTCATGCTATGGAGGTAGCTATGCAGTTTATCAATGCTACTTTTGGATTACAGTAGCTTAGATTCCCGCTTGTGCATCATTACAGGACAAGTGTAGCAGCCAAGCTTTCAGCATTCAGGAACTGGAGGCTAAGCTGGAGGAAGAAGTGGCTCAAAAGGCAGAGTTGGAAAGGCAACTTGATGAGAAAACAGAAATGTGTCGCCAAATAGAGGTACGTACCCACCTGTCTCCCATAATGTTAACTACACAGTTCCACATGCTTGCATGTTTCTGTAGCCAAAGGAACTTATATGTAAATGTGGTGCATACAGTATTCATGACTTGGCAACAGGATCCATGTGAAACCGGACTAACCTTAATCTCCAACCCGACCCTGTCCATCGGCCACCGTTTTATTCGCCACCTCCCAGGGTCTGGAAATGACTGCCCCCATTTGTTGCATGGTCCTCGTCTAACACAGACCAACTGGGCTCTTAGTGATGTCATTTGCAGTCACATGAATATCATTGGATTGGCGGAGATGGAGGCAGAACTGGGGGGGGGGGGGGGGAGGGGGTGTGTGTAAGAAGCATTACCTACGCAATATATCCAGCTCCTCCATTTGAATCACTTTAGCAATATTATGCGATCACAAATATCATCACAAAGCACCTAGTTGGTTTGTGTTGGACAAGGACCTTGCAACTGTTTAGGGTGCAGTTTATTCCAGATCCTTGAAGGCAGTGGAAAAAAATGGCAGCTGATGGACAGAGTCAGGTACGAGACTAGTCTAACCCAGTGTTTGCTAGCCTGTCTGCTTGCCACACCGATGTACAAAGTTGATTGAGGTGTCTACAACTGAATCATGCTGATTGAATGTACTGTTTGCTAAGTTGTGTAGTTGGCATTTGGAATTGGACAGGTGCAACATCCAAAATTTTAGTAGCAACTTCTGTGTTCTACATGCATGTTTTGTGCATTTCATTGTGTAAAATAGAGTGAAAGAGCCAGAGAATTTCAAAGAGCAGAAGAGCTGCAGAAGCAACGTGACGAAATGTACAAGGACCATGAGTCGCTTAGGAAGAATCTTAATGCAGATCTACAAAGGAAGGTTTGTTACAAACTGTAGTTACTCGCATAACTTCCAACAGCTGAGTGCATGCATGTGGCATTGGGAGTATATATGCAGTGTACAATGTGTATACTGTATGTATGTACTCTGTGTCTTTCAGATGGATCTCATCCGGGAACTAAGAGAAAATGAGCAGCAAATGAAGGTATAGTATGTTTATGCATGCATGCATACTTTAGAAAGTTTATCTTTATCAACCCGGAAGGTACATACATACAATCATGTATGTATTAATTATGTTCCTATACGGGGGTTGTTTGTAGACCAAACTTGTGGACACTGCGAAGAATCTTGACATTGCTTCATCAGAGCGTGCGGCTCTGTGGCAGGAGAAGGGTCACCTTGAGGAACATTTGGAAGCCTTGTCACAGAATCTGAAGTCAGCACAAGATCAATTGAATGTCTCTGCAGTAAGTACGTAGTTGGGGCTTGGTTTAAGCTTAGAAGCTGAAAACAAACAGAATAATAGTCTTCTTGAAGATGAAGTTGTTAATTTTCAGTTTCTTTCATACTCTTTGTCTGTAACTAGAATGCTAAATTGGAACTGATTCAACAACACAGAACATTGCAGGTATAATATATATGTATATATATACACACAGTTTGTACATAAATGACTACATACTACTGGTGCATGTATACAGTATGTAGCAGTCCCTATTTTAGAGAGAGAGACAAAAGTTTGACTTACGGTGTAAGTGTACATTGCAAGTGTACGTACGTATATTGTGCAGTGTAGTGGACTGCAATTGGAATAGTATTATTGCAGTATATTATATAGTGTGTGTTCTTTGGATCCATGCTAACATTTCATTACCCACATGCTTAGTGCGAACATGACAGGCTTGAGTCCAGCACAAGAGACCTGGAGAGAGAGTTGAGTGAAGTGGTAGCACGTAAAGAGGCACTTGAAGAGCATTATGGTGAAGAGACAAAGAAGTGTCGGTGCCTAGAGGTAATGCAGCATGGTGTAGCCATACAGTACTACTTGTGAAGGCATGCTCATTCTGCATCTTCATCGGTCTTTCCAATGCAGGACAAGTGTAACAGCCAAGCATTCAGCATTCAGGAACTGGAGGCTAAGCTGGAGAAAGAAGGGGCTCAAAAGGGAGAGTTGGAAAAGCAACTTGACGAGAAGGCAGAGATGTGTCACCAAACAGAGGTATCTTCCCAGACTGCCACAAGATTAATTATGTACTTCTACGCTACCTGCATGCATGTTTCTACACGCAAATTAGAGCTTATACATAATTGTGGGAGTCTAAGAGTATAAAATGAATACATTATTATTTGAATATCAGGCAACAGAATCCGTGTGCGGTGAAACCAGACTAACCCAGTGTTAGCTAGCCTGGCCTGCCTGCCATGCCAACATGCAAGGTTGAATGAGGTGTCTGCAGCTACACCATGCTGCTAATTGAATATACTGTTTGCTAAGTTGTGCGGCTGGCATTATGTTGTAGTCGGAATTGGACAGGTACAATATCCAAACAGTATAACAGCAATTTCTGTGTTTTACATGCATGTTTTGTACCTTTCATTGTGTAAAATAGAGTGAAAGAGCCAGGGAATTTCAAAGAGCAGAAGAGCTGCAGAAGCAGCGTGACGAAATGTACAGGGACCATGAGTCGCTTAGGAAAGATCTGCAAAGAAAGGTGTGTTGTACACTGTGATTACATGTGTGCATAATTCCGTGATTCCTCAGCTGAGTGTTTGTGGCATAGTGATTATGCAGTATATGGTATGTACTGTGCATACTCTGTATCTTTCAGATGGATCTCATTCGGGAATTTAAAGAAAAGGAACAGCAAATGAAGGTATAGTATGTTTATGCATGCGTGCATAGTTAGATATATAGTTTATTATTATATGCCAACCCAGCAGGTAAATGCATGCAATCATGTAATATTAAGTATGTTCGTATACGTACCTGTCATCCGTTGTGTGCGAGCGACATAGAGTGACCTGCGAGTAGTAATCAACAACGTTGCAAGAAAGCATGGATTCGAGGCTTTGAATCAGGAGCAGTTAGTTGTTGTTGGCAATAGAGAAGTTCGTATCTGCAGAAGATAATATGTCGCGCTACACATTCTTTCTCTCCTTATCCAAAAGCGCCGCATTCGATCACCCTCGCTTCCCCTCAAGCACCAAGCTGACACCTCAACTTGTTTAGCACCTTGGAATAAGCGTGGTCACAAGCAGTGCCACATAGGAAAGCTACCAGACCCTTTCTCCCCGTCCAATGATATCAGCAAGTGGAGGGGAGGAAGCGGTCTTGCTATGTGAGACTAAGTATGTGCATTCATACATGTATATAGGCAACCAATTTTTCCATCCATTTCTTGTGAAGGCTAAACTTGAAGCAAAGAAGAGGGATCTGGAGCATAGTGAGAAGCAGTTAGAAGATGCAAAACAATGCCTGAAGGAAAAAGTAGAAGAGTGCAAAGCCTTTGAGGTTAGTGGTTGACTTGTTACCTTATTAATGAGAATGCTGTTCAGTATACTCACTTCTGTGCAGAGTACACAGTTGCAATTGCTTTGTAACATGGAAGATTTGAAGGTATTCAGTGTGTCACTCGACATAGACACTACAGTATGATACACACACTAGTGTATATTCACCCTGTGTATGCATAAATTGTTTTAGCGAGAAAAGCAGCAGCTGGCTGTCCAGGTGATGCAAAAGGAAGCGGAACTAGCAACTTTAGAGGCTGAGAGAAGTGCTTTGTGTGCCCAACTTAAAGATTTTGCGGTGAGTGTGAGGTACCACTATACCGGAAAGAAAAATTTACTTATACATGTAATATGAGCTGATGAGCTCACAGGCAGGTTGTTGACACAACAAACTTACGCTGTTTATTGCATGCAACTGTATGTATGTGTGCATCATATAAACATATACAATATAACCATATGTACATACGGTTCTTGTCGTAATAAAGTTATCGTGCTATGGGTACAGGTACGGGTGTAGCACGGGTACGTTTACGGGCGCACCACAGGTACGGATACGGGCATGCCAGAAATACAGCTACAAGTGTGCCAAGAGTACAGCTACAGGTGTAGAATGAAGCACTAAAGTGCAGAACCCTCGGCGCGTGGTATGCAACGAACTTTGCTAGCTAAATTAACATTGTTGTAGATTCTTGTATCCACTATATAAGAGTCTAGTGTAGAAGCTCAACATATGCATGTGAATTCACAGGACAGTTTTCTTGTCCTCTTCCAATGTTAATTACATAGTCACACAGGAAGTGACGTCATATGGATATTTTATACACGAGGCAGGCATAGTCACAATACCGCAAAGTTCGCAATAATAAATGATTCCTATCCGACTACGTAGTGTTAGAGTATCTATGGTGGAGCTGGACGGTTATAGGTTTGTATATACTCACACCACCCCGCGCTGCCACCAGACACCGCAGCGAGGGCTCGCACCACCAGAGTAGAATGCTGGACTCGGCACCTCTCGATTACATCCCGCCATTGAGCACGATTTAGTCGTTCTCAGAAAGAGTAAGCCGCATATAGGCTCTCGCTTTTTTCACGCCATATCTCTTGAACGCAGTCATATCGAGACAATTGCCTTTTTTAAACTTCCTACTTTGTCGTTCTGAATCCACTGGTATTGCTCATAAGTCGCCTTGTAACCTGCAGTGCCAGATTAGACTCGGACACACACACACACACACACACACACACACACACACACACACACACACACACACACACACACACACACACACACACACACACACACACACACACACACACACACACACACACACACACACACACACACACACACACAGAGAGGCACACACACACACACATACACACACATACACACACACACACAGAGAGGCACACACACATAGACAGACCAATTACCGTCACTGTGCTACGCGAGGGTTAATGAACAAGGCTTTGAGAGGTGTCCAGTAAGTTCACTTTGTGTAGATATTTTCGTGCGTAGCTGCGCACAATTTAACTACGTACACTCCTTTTTATCCTCCCACAGTGGATTATGCACTCATGTACTGGTCGGAGGAGACTGCGTGAGTGTAGTGCTGTATAAGAGAACACTAACACCTCAAAAGTACATTCGCACGCACATATCTCGGCGAGTCGCTAAATTCTGTACATTTTTAGCACCTGCTGTTTTGTAAGAAACAGCTATGGCTACAGGCGTATACACCAGTACATGTACCGGTACAGGTACGGGCATGGCACGGGTACAGGTACGAGCGTTGAACAGATTGGAGTACGAGCGTATGTACGAGCGTAGAACAGTAACTTTATTGTGAGAAGTACCGTATACAATGTGATGTGTTAGAAGTGTGTTATTGTGTACTGTATATATAGTGTCTATGTAGACCTTTGAATTGAAGGCACTATGAATTTTGGTGCATAGGTTATAAAAGCAGAGAATGAGTCTCTGAAAAATGATGCAGAAGAGCGGGCAGAGATGATGAGACAGTGTGAGGAGAAGTCTAGGAGGTTAGCAAAGCGTGAGGAGCATTTGAACAAAGAGAAGATGGCTTTGACTACTGAGCGGAGATTAGTCATGAAGCAAAGAAAACAAATGGACACAGAGTTTGTGAGGAGCAGAAATTTAGAGGTGATTTAGGTGCCACTGCGAGTGTTGCTTAGGGAGCAGTATGGTAAACAAGTATTTGTCCATGCAGTATATACCCCACGGACGGAAAACTCCTGTCACTACCTCACACGTACATGTTACACATCACATCACTTTGATAGTGTCCCATGTGCAACTACATGCATGACACTTGCATAAATGCCAAGTATATATGCATGTATTCACATACCCTCACACCTGTGTAAAAGCATGTAATCATGCGTCATTAATTTGGATTGATAGCAAATCAATCTCAGACTAAGTTCAAAATGGTACATTTAAGAGATAATCAATGTTGCTTTATTTTATTTTTATTTTTCACAACGCAGTCCATTGTGAAATCATTCCAGGAGTCCTGTGCTGAAAGAGCAGAACTACGGAATGCAAGTGGCAGGGAGATGTCAAAATCCGGGGTGGGTGCATGTGATTAATTATTTACAATCATGTACATAGTGACTGCATAGAAAATTGTATATATTTCTGGTTGACATGTTCAACTGTAGAGTTCTGAAGGTTCACCAGACAGTTCACTTCTTGAGAGCCCAAGAGGTAGAGGAGACTTGGTAAGTCTACATATACAGCTGTGGAATTGAAGCATTTCAGTTAATGAAATTACTTTCTTACAATTGGCCTAAGTCATGCCAACAATTGGTAACTTTTATTTTACACTCACAGCAGAACATTAGTGCCATTGAGGAAGGCAAACGGGAAGTAGAGGAAGCCTTGAGACAGAAAGAGGTAAAGTAACAGAAGTAAAAACAAGTCAACATTCATAAATTTGTACAGTAATTTGGCTTGCATACTATTATACTATGTCATGTTCTTCTATTACGTATATCTAGTTAAATGCTCTGCTATTTACATTTACCTCCTCTTTCCTTCTAGAGAGAAATCCAGCACATTCAGCATCAACTGGACCGAGCAAGACAGGATATTAAGCAAATAAAGGTGATCTACGTAACTTGTTGTACCATACTGGTGTGCTTACATGGTGTTTGAGCAGTCTATATAGCTTCTTTATGTATGCGAGAGCATGTATGAATGTACATGCAAATACGTACGTGTGTGTGTGTGCGTGTGTGTTTGAGCATGTGTGTGTGTGTTATATAGGTGTTAGACGTGTGTGTGTGTGTGTGTGTGTGTGTCTGTGTGCATACCTGTGTCTGTTGTATGTGTAAGTGTACATGTGCTTGTGTGTGCACATGTGCATGCATACATGTGTGTGTATGCAAATTACATAATGTGTGTGTTTATGTGCCTACGTATATGTGTATATTGTGAGTTGTCCTGAGTTATGTAGTCCCACAATTTGAATTCAACACATGCAGGATGCTGAGAGGAAGGTGCAAGACTCTTCTGAGGAGATGCACGAGTTGGCGCAGACCTATGTAAGCCTTATGTAGTACTTATTGGTGTTCTTTCGCACGTCATGTTTCTCTTTAAGCATTAATGATGTTCGAGTTTTATTCGATTAGATGATATACACAAATATACACAGTACTTGTAGCATGGAACAGGTAGCGATGAATCCGTTTCAAGTTTAGTTCGTCTTTTCCCCTCACCAGTCACACAGAAATCAATACCAGTTCATTAACATGTAATAAAGAAATGGCCGTCTGCTATATATTCTGGCATGCCAGACCCTCCACCAATGGAAGGAGGATCTGGTTGGACTCGTACTTTGTTGTGAATGAATCTGACTCTCAGGATTGCCGAAGCTAAAATGGAACACCAGAAGATCTGTTCATATGTATAGTGACATTGTAGCTGCCTTTGTAGCCCACTTGATTCTCCATCCCTGGCAAGCGCACAGGGCCCCTCCATTGTCTGAACAAAGAGGCTTTATCTCTATTATAAGGGCTCCACACTGTTATGCTAAAGCAAAGCAACGAATGCGCTTGGGGGATTCTCATATTGTTTTTGTGAACTTTTCACGTTAATCAGGAAAATTAAATCCCACAAAATTATATACGTACCTATATTATTGAATATTTCATTTTTCTCCATCTTGCTTATTCTTTCTATATATGTGCAGTTCCAGAGCCACCGCTACCCTCCGTTCTTGTATCAGCTGCACCAACTGCAAAAGCACCTGCATTCCTCTGGTGTTCAAGGCATCTCCACGTTAGGTGATGGAAGAACAGTTGAGGTGACAAGGGTCACCAACTTGCGATCATTCACACCAAATGAGTCCTGGTGTGATGAGTTTCGATCTCTTATCGATGAGCTCAAAGCAATGCCCAGTAAGCAGTGCCAGGCTTATATGCTCATCAGCTTTCTGCACTGCGGTGAAGTGATCACATTCTACCGCTTCCATGTGGCACTCGTCCCACAAGTTCTCTCCTGTGAGCGAGACCTGCACCCAAATGAGCTGGAAGGAGATGCGATGCCCAAAGCGATGCTGGTGTACGCACAGACTGAGCTCAAAAGCAATAATTTGAAAGAGTTCGGTATCACACCTCACCGTAAAGGAGTTCTCCTACAGCCTCAGTGTGAAGGGTACGTTCCCGAACTGACAAGAAGCCAGCTGCTGCGTAAGCTGAAAGACACCCCTGCCGGCCTGAAGCACACAGAGGAGTGTCTTGATGCCAATATTCTTCATCAACTTCAGAGGCAATACAGGGAGTTTGCCAAACCAAGAACTGCGCACAGGGGGCCGCCTATGGGCGTAGCTATGGCATTAATTTGAAACTGTGCACACAGGCATATGAATTATACATGCATTGGCCACATTATATTATTTGCATGTCATATATACTTACACCAGTATTTACTCCGTTTGTACTTGCACATGGTTTATATAGTTTGCATGGCATGTGCTTAACATTATATATATTTATTCTCATAGTACTCCAAATCCACACATAGTTTGGTATTCTGTACTCCAAAACCACACATAGTTTGGTATTCTGTATTCCTTATTATTTTTGTATGCTTGGCCAATTAATCAAGTTTTCCATGTCCATGCATGCATGCATGCTATATACATTATATGCATATATATATATAAATTATATGTATATTATATTAAATATACAATATATATAGATGTATAATACACATATTCATATATATTATGAAGAGTACATTTGACAGACGTATATTATATATGATCGTGTCTCTATTTAAATGATGAGCTAATTCGGTCACTATATATTTATTTCAACGATTTTTGGTAAACTAGCAGTGTTCTGCACTGCTTAGGTTTAATTTGTTATTATAATTATTACTGTATACATACTTCATTTCTTCTACCTGTATATATACGTAGCTAGGGTTTTTCAATGATTGAGGTCTGTCATGCATGATCAAATTGCAATCTATATTATAATATTACATAATTATATATCCATGCGCGCTTGTACTATATATGTACATGTGCACTTCAATATTAGTCTAGATCTTCATAGAGACGTGCAACAATCACAATAATAATTATTATAATGCATGCATACAGACATATATAGTAAACAAAAGCAGTCAGCTGCTAGTCCTCTTCACTTTCTTCCTCAGATGCCTCTGCCAGAAGATTGAGCCACTGGTTCACCTGATGGAGGGTGCATAGGGCAGGAGGGAGGGAATCAGTACATACAGTACATATTATAATTATATATACATATAGTGTCACTTCAAACCCCTACGTATAATGCATTAACACATGCTATACAAACATAGTATAATAATACAAAAGTAATATAGTAAAATAGAAATGAAAGCACACCTACATAATACATGTACAATTCCCCTAGTCCCGCCAATATACGCAGGTCTCCTTCTTTCCCACTTTCCACTCTCCCATCCCTCACCACCTCCCTGTCCTCCCTCACCTGGAAGAGTGCCTTCTCCTTGCCGGGAAAGTCCTGCGCGATGTCCTCCTTCCAGCTGTGGTACACCTCCTCCTCCACCACATCACAGTTGTAGAGAAGGTGGAACAGACGCAGCAGAAGACCTGCAGACAACACACACACATATCTCCAAATTGAAACTGCAGTGTACCCATCAGCGTACTTTCCCAGGGGAACCAGCCACCCAGTCACCAGCTGAGTGACTTCATACGTATATACGTAGGTTGCTTCTAGCAAACAGGACTACAAGCTAACCTGGTGGCTCCAAGATACATGCTCACCAGCCACCACATTGTGTACTCAACAACATTAATATGAAACACCCTTACAAAGGTCACAGCAAGTACCTCAGTGGTTTCACAACACAGGTTTGTACGTACATATGTACGTAGATCTATCTATACACAAACACACTCTTGCATGAACACTTCGCTGCTAGCTTCTTCAAATGACCACTTCACCAATTCTGGTAACAGACATAACTACGTATGTACGTATGTACGTACATCACTCAGGCAGTCAACAATGGGACCTGCTCATACAGTGAAGCATTGCTGCATGTGGGGCTAACTATGTACATATCTCTGTTGGTAGCAGAGGTCTCTATGATCCAATGATAAGCTATGATGCATGCACACATCTCAGGGAAGTGCACAGGAAGGGCTCTGCTCTGTGGGACAGCTCTCCTACACCTACTCCTACATAGAGTCCATTCCACACCCACCCACACAACAGTGGTATCTAAAGGGCAAATCTCATTGTATGTCTAAAGTTGTACCTTCATGTGTACATTGCAGTAGTGACAGTGTGCGTGTGCATGTGCGTCTGTATTTGTACGAGTGTCCTGCTCACCTTTGGGGAAGGAGTGGTTGTAGCAGAACACTTGAGTGGCATACAGCACCGTCATCTGCAGCTCTGAGCTGTCACCAACAAAACGCTCAATGAGAACCTGCCGTATATTGCAAGGCACAGAAGAGAATGTGTGTAGTATTATGTATACTGTACCTACGTACGTATGTGCGTACATGTGTTACATGTACAATTTGTACCCATCACACACTGTATACGTACATGTGTACATCCACGCCAACACACACAGTATGCACACATGCACATGCACACCCACACCCACCCAGATACGTATGTACCTATGTACACACACAAATGCACGTGCACACACACATGCACACACACACACACACACACACACACACACACAGACACAGACACAGACACACACATATTCACACCTTCCTGTCTTCAAACAGGCCCTTCTCCCTCTCCTTGGTGCCCTGTGATGGAGCAAGAGAGTCACTCACACTGGACAGAGTGGACTCGCTAGTCACATGTTCCAGAATGCTGTGGTATGGAGAGCATCAATAGGTGAGGTTGCCATAGCAACAACTACATTGGCCAATCACATGCACCACTCCCTGCAGCTGAAAGCATGCTATTGTGTGTGTGGTTAGGAAGCCAAGCCAGTGATTGCCACAACAACAAGGTGGATTGTTCAAGTGTTAAACCCACATTGCCAAGGCATACTAAGAACTCATATGGAGCTTTTCACTAGAAAGAGACCTTGAGACTGCATGCTGGCAACTGTGTACATGCACAAATTCATACACAATTATATACGTACATTACATGTATACAAGTGCACCTAATGATAGTGGTTATTTTTCTGAGAGAGATGTTAGCCTCTATAGGCTAGCATGGATACACACATGCTGCACACACACACACACACACACACACGCACGCACACACACACACACACACACACACACACACACACACACACACACACACACACACACACACACACACACACACACACACACACACGCACCATGTTGTCAGCATGGCCACAAACTCAGGGTCGCTGTAGAGGGAGGAGTCGACGTTGGTCTTGACCCACTTGTACACGCCCACTGTGTTGGTGTTGGCTTGCAACAGTGAGGACAGCTCCTTCTGGATCAACTTCAGCGGGTAAAGGAACTCAAGCTTCCTCTCTTCAAGCAACTTTATGAGGGAATGGGTGCTCCTGTGACCAGCTGAGGTGAGGGGGATGGGGAGGACAGCGAGTGCTGACACAGCAACCATGTCAGCAATGTTGCCAGTGGGACATGTGAGGGAAGCACTGTTAGGGTGTGCATTTGCAGCAATGGTTAACAGCTCATGACCTAACACCAACTGGCCGTGGCAATAGGAACGCTGCACACTCCACCATTGATGTGGTGAACTATGCCATACGCAGGATGGTACAGGTACAGGGCAGTGGTATACGTAAGTACACGCATACACTCACACCTACACACATACGTACATACGTAAATACACTTACACATATGTATACATAATTGAGCACGCACAAACCCATCCGCCTACTGTTTTTATATGTAAGTACATATACATATGTGTGTGCACCAAAAACACCATATACATGTAAATCAGACAGGTACTGTGCACCCACGGACACTCATCTGACGCTCCCACCATAAAATCCCACCTGACACACCCACCAACACGCCCACCTGACACACCCACCTGGCACTAGCTGTGTCAGCTTCACCCCAGTGTCCCTGAACACTCCACCGACCCTCTCCTCCCCGAGCAGTGGGACGAGAGACCTCAGCACAAAGAGAGCGGTCGGGTGGTGCCTCCCTTGGGAGAAGAGCCCAAGCACATCACGCAGCATCAGGTGCTCCTGAGAGTACAAGGGCACACATGCAAGCAAGCACACACTGATGAGGACCCCTGGATTAGTGTGGAAACGTCTGTTTGGACCTCTACATCTGTCTCAATCCAATCGCCCCCCCACCCCACCCCCACCTGTCATCTACGCACCTCTGCCACTGCCCTTGCCATGAACCCAGCCAAGTATACTTTGCTTTGATGCAGGTCATCATGGACTGAATCCAAAATGGCTGAGAAAGACTGGGAATGGAAACAGTCCACTATGAATACACTTACCACATACAGTAAATACTCACCATACACAAGCCACACCAACAACTGACAACCAAATCTAATGTACAGCAGTATAAATGTCACTATACACAGTCATACAAATGTGCATAAAATGCATGTTTAACACAGGCATGAAGTATAAGATGTGAGAACACAGTGAGTACTGTGTAGTGCTTCAACATAGGCATACAAACCTGCATAAAATGTTCCCTCTTCACCACACCCTCCTTGATGAGTTGATGAACAAAATGGCTGACTCGAATGCGGTCCTCTTCTGACAGTCCAAGGCTCCTACTCACTACAAACTTGCACACCCTCTCAGCCCTACACACCACACACACCACACACACACACACACACACACACACACACACACACACACACACACACACACACATGCATGCATGAAGAGATGCGGGAAGATGTTCATTACAAGATGCACACAGGCCCGGGGCAGAAACAGCAAAGCACCAGCCAGCTTTAGAAAAGTGGGCATGTACACACATACGTACATGTGTGTGTGTGTGTGTGCATGCGTGCGTGTGTGTGTGCGTGTGTGGTGTGTGTGTGCGTGTGCGTGCGTGTGTGTGTGTGTGTGTGTGTGTGTGTGTGTGCATGTGTACATGTGGGTGGGTGTGCACTGTAGCACCAAACAGCTCTCACCCGAGACTGCTGTGCTCCCTCACTCCCATCACTGCTCCCTGCACATCCCTTGAGGCCAGCAGATGAGACAGCACTCCCAGGAGGAGCTGCTCCTCCTCGCTCTGAACCCCTCCAGTCACTTTCTTCTTGTGCTGGCCGGCAGAGGGCTTCCTGCCTCCTTTACCAGTGGACACCTTTATGGGCAGCGGCTGTACATGGGGCAAGGGGAGGGAGATGGGGAGGAGAGGGGAGGGGAGGGGAGGGGAGGGGGAGGGAGATGGGGAGGAGAGGGGAGGGGAGGGGAGGGGAGGGGGAGGGAGATGGGGAGAGGGGAGGGAGAGGAGGGGAGGGGAGGGAGAGGAGGGGAGAAGAGGGAGAGGAGGGGAGGGAAGTCGTGGGAAGGGGAGTAGTAAGAGGAGGGAAAGGAGAGGGGAAAGGAAGATAGAGCAATTCCTTTGACTATGATACATAACAACATCACAGTAACAATAAGAAGGCATACATAAGGATGTGTACTTGTGGAGAATTCTCAACAATGTTGCATACATGTACATGTACAAGCCTTTCACTGCAGTAATAGCCTATGGGCTCTAATTTCATACACAGCGTATGGATACTATGGCTAAATCAAGTTAGGGTCTGTGAGCTTCACTAAAGTGTACGATATGTACACAGTACCCCTTACATGCTACCGTCTGCCTACGTACTACATACCTGGTGCATCTCTAATGGTGAGGGTCCTCCCACTCGCTCCCTTGGGGCCCCTCCCCCAGCCATCTCCCTCCCTCTCTCCCATTCAGGGTCACCGGGCAACCATGGCCGAGGGCTTCTAACATCGGGTGGATATGGTGGGGGGTAGCAGATACCCATATTTGGAGGTGGGAGGGGCTGAACATGGTACCCCGGGGGCATGTTCGGTGGACGCTGGGGTCGGGCAAATTGCATTCCTGCTTCCATATTAGGAAGTGGGTGAGGACCATTGAAATAGGACAGTGGCATTTCATGATGGGGAGGTCCCTCTAATTGAGGCCGACCATAAAAGGGGTGTGGTCCAGGTGGAGGTAGTCGGTGATGTCTACCAATGAAATGAGGTGGTCGAGGAGGTCTGCTGCCAAAGAACGGAGGGCCACCAGGAGGAGGAATCTGATTGGCTGCCATTGTCAAATGATGCCTTCTCCTTTCATCCTCTTCGTCAATGTCATGCACCGGAGTAGGTTCTGTTTGGGTTTGAAGTTCTTCAGGTTTTGAAGTGGAGTCGTCTTTGTTCTTCAATGGCTGCCTTCCAGATGCAGAGAACTTCTTTGAAGACGGTCGAAGACTGACACCTTCTTTCCTCACTGAAGGAGACACAAGATTGAGCACACCATGTCTGACACTTACGGTACACATCACAGGAAACTTTATGAAATCCGCGGATTCACCGCGTTGGTAATCCGCAGTTTTTCCGCGGCATCTTCGAGGATATCCGCGGAATCGTCAAAGGGTATCTGTGGAATCGTTAAAGGGTGTCTGTGGAATCATCAATCCGCGGTATCTGCGGATTTGTAGAAGGGCATCAGCGCAGTCAGAATCGTCAAAGGCATCCGCGGAATCGTACTGTGTTCTTAGAATAGTCGAAGGGCAGTCGGCTTGTAGTAGTCGAAAGGGTGGAGTAATCGTAGCTGTACTGTACATAGCTGTGGATCGTCAAAGGCAGCGCGCAGAGAAGCGCAGTAATAAATAAAGCGCGGAGTGTGTACAGTTGTTAGTCCTGTAAAATGCTTGCAAAAACGTTTGTACGTAGTGGTCTTCATACATAGCTGAGCATGCTGGCAGGACTTAGGACTAGCTCCGACCGAGGAAGAGGACAGGTAGGAGCACGTTAGTAATCTTTACTACAGTAGTGAGGTACGTACGACAGCTGTGTACGTACTTAGCGTGGTCTTACTGTCACCAGCAGACGAAGGCTTGGATAGACTGTATAGTGCTTAATGTACGTACGTAGCTACCAGTGCGAAGCTTGTGCGCCATATTCGTATACAGTAGAGACGCTTCACGAAGAATGAAAACGCTAACTTTGAAAGGACAAATCCGTGGACAGCGAAGTATCATTCCGCGGACATGGGAGACACTCTCTGCGGAAGTAGTACTGTGATTCCATGGTTAGCTGCACGGAAGCTTTACTGAATCCAAATTTCTGCGGTATTTGTCGGATTTCTTAACGTTTCTTGTGACGTGTACCGTAACTACCCACCAATACAAGACACACACATACAGACAAATATATGTATGTACATGCACACACACACACGCATGCACACAAGTACGCACACGCACACACACGAACACACACACACACACACACACACACACACACACACACACACACACATGCACACACCCTGCTTCTTGTCTCCCGCCATTCCAGTCTGGCTGCTCTTATTGGATGACTCCCTGCCCCGCCCCGGCGAGCCAGACCCACCCCCAACGGGAGGGGTGGGGGCTTTCGTCCCAACAACCACCTTTCTGGGCACAAGGTCCTCTTCTTCCAACATGGGTGAAGGAGGCAATTGGCTTTTGTGGCCATGGAGACTAGACGGTGGGGGAGCTACAAATCCTTCATCAGAAATGGCCTGTTCTCTTCCAGTTCCAATTCCATGCTGCCTGCAGAGTTTGATTTCAATACAGAGAGGAGGTCTTGAATTCAAAATGCACAATGTAATGTCTTCACTCTGTAGAAGGACTCAGGCAGTGACAACCAGAAATGTACAGTACATACCACATTGCAGTGCCTCCAGGAAATTGCTGCTGCCATGGCAGCACACCTCCCTGTTGCCCTTGCGAGCCAGTCTGCTCCAATTGAGAGGAGCTCTAAAGAATACACCAACACAAGCAGTAGTACACACACAGTATACAGATACGTATGCAGTGTGTGTGCGTGCGTGCGAGCAAGTTTGTGTACTCTGTACTGTATGTGTGTTCGTGTGCATATGTACATGTGCATTTTGCATTTACGTTACATAGCTAGTGTCCAATGTGTATGTACTTACGTACGTACCACATAGGCCTCTCTCCGTATCTCCTGAATAGTCTTTGGTCCACTGTCCTTTTGATGTGAGCTTCTATACTTCCACTGCCAACAAGAAGACATGAATGAAGCTCACACACACGGATGCACGCAGACACGCGCACGCACACACACACACACACATACACACACGCACACACACACACACACACACACACAAACACACGCACACACACACACACAAACACACACATACACAAGCCCACCTTCCTTCTTCTCAGTTCGATCACATTCTGTAACATGAACCTGTACCGCAGCTCCAAGTCAGGTAGCTCGGACATGCCCTGCATTCGCTCAAAGTACTTGTCCATCCAACCCTAAACAGCAGAAGAGAGAAGACAGGAAGGACAAGAGCTTACTTCTAACACACATCAGGACACTGGACATGTACGTACTGCCCCTCACTACATACGCAGACAACAGAACAGGTAGGTGTGTGTGGGGGGGGTGTATGTTTTGTGTGTGGTGTGGGGGCACAGTGTGTGTGTGTGTGTGCATGGGGTGTGTCCTGACCTTTGCGTCAGGTGTGTCCAGCTTGCACCCAACTGGCAGCAGGAGCTGACAGAGGCACTCGATGTTCTGCTGCAGTTCAGCCAGCCTGTTCCCCTTCTTCTTGTCCAGGAGCTGCTTGACACAGCTGTGCATGGTGGACTCGTGGAGGAGACCAAGCCTGAACAGCTCGCCTTTGGGAGGGAGGGAGAGAGGGGAGGGAGGGGAGGGAGGAAAGGGAGAGAGGGGAGGGAGGAAAGGGAGAGAGGGGAGGAGGAAAGGGGAGGAGTGGAGAGGATGGAGGGATGAGGAGAGAAGGGAAGGAATGGGAAAAGAGAGCGGGTGGAAGTGGAGGGAATGAGGGGAGGAAAGGAGAGAATTTTCCAGTTTAGCAATATAATGAATATTAATTAATGTTAGCCTATGTGCATACATACATACTTGTATTGCAACTACAACAGCTGCAAGTGTTTCTACAAGTGCTGTTGCTAGTGTTTCTACTGACGTGAAGGCTCCACTCTCCCCTCAATGCCTATTGTAACACCAGTGACACTCACCAATGAAGGCAACGTTCCCCAGCACCCGCCTCTTTGCCGTTGCATAGCTCTGTCCCTCCTCCCCCCTCCCAGCGGGGTCTGAGCCAGGCGAGCCATTGTCCTCGCCACCAGCTGCAGTCAGGTAAACCCCTTTCACATGCGCATCGAAACAGGGTTGAACCCGGGTTAACGCATTCACATGGACCACTTAACCCGGGTTGAAGCCGGGTTCAACCCGGGTTAGCGAAGTGGGTTCAACCCTGCTAACGAGCAGGGTTGAACCCGGGTTAGGAGGTGTGAAAGTGAGTTACGAGCGCGGTAGGCGATCGATCGCGAGTAACATGGCGACCCGTGGACGAGCCTCCCAAGACAAATAGCGACTCTCTGCTCAAGAGGCAATGGCGTCCTAACAGCATCACTTCTTTCGAGATGAGTTTGCAACTCCCGACACAAGAAATGGAAGGTAGCTCTGTTCACTCGTAAATTCTGCTTCCACTCCCTCTCACTCCAATTCCCAGCGATCTCGTACCAAAAGGAACGGCTCCTGTGCCTCACCCAGACAGTTCTTCGCTGCAGGTACGCAGTAGATAGCTGTCGCGACATGGACTCGTACAGAAGCAGCCGTCTCCGCGCGCGCGCTGCTCTGCGTCGACGAATACGCGCCCTCCAAGCCATGTCACATGCCAAGTGAGCGCCGACGTGCCGCGTGCCTTCTGCGCAGCCACAAGATAGAGAGAAGAACGATAACACGGAAGCTGAACCAGACGCCAAACGCCATCTTTTCGTCGATAATTGCTATTCTTACGCAATGATATAAATTGCCATGTGAAACGGAAACGCTCAACCCGGGTTCAACCCGGGTTCGTCGACCCGGGTTCAACCCGCTTTGCGTAGGTGCATGTGAAAACGGTAGTAGAGTGACGTCATAGGATATGTACTTACATACGTACATGACAGTAATAGGACTCATACGGTCACATGACAGTCACATGACAGTTATAGGAAAGTCACATGATAGTCACATGACAGTTGTAGGACAGTCGCATGACAGTTATAGGAAAGTCACACATATAGTAGTTCTTAATGCTCACAGTATAGTTATAAGAGTCACATGACAGTCACATGACCATCACATGCTGATCACATGAACACACCAGCTCAGGCTCCCACGGAATCCACCTTTACCTCTCACCTGCAAGGAGGTGTTGGTGTCTCTTGGCAAACTCCTCCTCGCACCTCCTCAGGAGCAGCTTCCTGAAGGTGGTCGTGTGGGACAGTGGAGGCTCAAAGTTGGGCACAGAGCGGTCCAGCTCCCAACATAACTTGGCATAAAGGGAGCAGTAGTGAGGCTCATCGACAGCCTTGTCAAACACCTGGGATGGGGGGAGGGGGGGAGCGGAGGAGAATGATTGGTTGATTTCCAAGATTGCATAGTGTGTAAGTGCACACTATGTCTACACACACACACACACACACACACTGACCGACACACATACGCACTTGCACATACGTATGTACACACACACACACACATGCACACAAGCACACACACACACACACACACACACACACACAAACACACACACACACACACACACACACACACACACACACAAACACACACACACACACACACACACACACACACAAACACACACACACAGCACCTACCAGAATGACGCCCCCCCGAAGTGTCTGCTGTGAGGTTATCCCGACCTCATGAATCAACTGGTGACTCAGACGTGGAAATGTCTCTGGTGTTAACTTGTTCAATATT
>OX465035.1:7238675-7371175 GCA_949841015.1 Aplysina aerophoba | reverse complement strand
GCATGTCATGTGATTCAACTAACCACTGCCTGTGGTCCATTGTTTTCTTTCTGTACGAGCTGCACAATGGGAAAGGGGTGGGGTAAGAATTTATATTATTTCTTGGAGCAGATTCTGATACAATTCAGTATAAAAAATTATGTAAATATGTATCAAAGCGAAAGTATTGATCACTCCCATACAGAAATTCATACAAGATGAAACAACACACAAGTGCACCCAAGTACAAGGATAAGTGTTCACTGACAGATTGGTTAGCTTAATAAGCTAGCATGGACACACATGCTGCACACACACACACACGGATGCATGCACACACACGCATGCATGCACACATGCACACACACACACACAACACACAAGCACACACACACACGCACATATGCACACGCACGCACATACACACACACGCACACACACACACACATGCACACACACACACACATACGCATGCACGCACACACACACACACACACACACACATACGCATGCACGCACACACACACACGTGCACACACTCACACACACACACACACATCTGATGACATACGTACCATCTGATGAAGAAGATGATACAGACCAAGACCACCATCACCATCACCATCACCATCACGACTGCAATGAGGGCTATCGTTGTCTCAGAAATCTTCTCCACAGACGACACCTCCAGGGTGCCCACTCCTACAGCACAAACATGAAATACCAGCTAGAATATCCTGTTCGGCTTCAAAGAATACTGAGTCATCACAAGTGCCAAACAGCAACAGTTACCCTGCTGCACCCTGTACTATACGACTACACACAGTGGAACCTCTCTATGAAGGACACTCTGAATGGAGGACACCTCTCTAATGAGGACACTGTCTGCAGTTCCAACCACTTAGAGAGTTGTGTACAAATCTACTTCTGAATTAGGGACACCTCTCTATACAGGACAGCCAGCTGGGTCTCAATGGTGTCCTCTATAGAGAGGTTCCACTGTATACAGGACAGCCAGCTGGGTCCCAGTGGTGTCCTCTATAGAGAGGTTCCACTGTATACAGGACAGCCAGCTGGGTCCCAGTGGTGTCCTCTATAGAGAGGTTCCACTGTATACAGGACAGCCAGCTGGGTCCCAGTGGTGTCCTCTATAGAGAGGTTCCACTGTATACAGGACAGCCAGCTGGGTCCCAATGGTGTCCTCTATAGAGAGGTTCCACTGTATACAGGACAGCCAGCTGGGTCCCAGTGGTGTCCTCTATAGAGAGGTTCCACTGTATACAGGACAGCCAGCTGGGTCCCAGTGGTGTCCTCTATAGAGAGGTTCCACTGTATACAGGACAGCCAGCTGGGTCCCAATGGTGTCCTCTATAGAGAGGTTCCACTGTATACAGGACAGCCAGCTGGGTCCCAGTGGTGTCCTCTATAGAGAGGTTCCACTGTATATGCATACAGTGCTGTATGTACGATACTCACCATTCCCTGATCCATGATTGTATGAGTCGCTGCTAGTCTGAGGAGAGCTGCCCGCTTCGTAAGGGTTGACGTTGCTTCCTTCACACGAATACCTGCCCCACTCTGGGCTTGTGACGACTAGAATACTATTGTCTCCTGACTGAGTGACGGTGTGACGGGTGTCACTGACAATTTCAGTCCCATTTAATTTCCAGGTGACGGCAGGGAGGGGTTGTCCTGACACATGACAGATAAGGCGCAGTTCATTCGAGCTGGAGGCAGTATCACGAACAATGAAGACACCTGGAGGGCCTGTGGAAGGGGCAGCAACAGGGGTGTGTGTTAGACTTGGAGACAGGAAGTGTTTAATACTGCAACACAGGAAGTTAAGGCTGCAAACAGGAAGCTCATTAAGGACAGACTCCCTGTACACAAGCATAATTTATACTGATTGTACATTATAGGAATGACCCCCTCTCTATACTTCAAGCCTCAAAACTACCATTAATCCCCAGCCAGACACAGTACACCTTGTAAAGTTGCCATCTACCACAGTGCCATGTATAGCAATTAATCAAAACTACGTATAATGAGCTCAAAAATGCCCCCATGCTCCAGTATACTCCAGTATGCTCCAGTATACTCCAGTATACTCCAGTATACTCCAGTATATAAACTGGCACTGCCCTTCAAATCAGAAGAGCTGCATGACTGGAGGAACAGGATGGTTGGGACTCACCGTAAACATTGCGTGTGAACGTCACCAGCTCTCCATCGCAGCCATCACTTCTGGACTCATTGCAGTCTGCAAATTTCTTAAATAACTTGACATCATATATTCCATGGTGAGCAATGGTCACTCCGTTGATCACAAGTCGCTTGCCGTAGTTCTCAAACCTGCACTTGTGGTCCGGACACTGGAGGAAGGAGGACTCTGCAGTGTGGAGCCACACCGCAAACAGCTGTCCATTCAACAGCCACCCAATGTCTCGGTAACTGCCGGACGCAGTGACCTCAAGAGTCATGTCGTCACCGACTTTCAAGCTCTCAGTTTCAGGACTGACTTTGCCGATAACCAGTGGACCTGGGGCATAATATAAAACAGCAATTCAATTGTAGTGTATGCACAATTACAATAAAAACTTTCATAAAATTAATACGTATATTAATAATTATATGTACGTATAAATGTGTATCAGTCGTTGTTGTAGAATAGAAGAAAACAATCAGTGATAATAAAATAGTAGTACGTCTGCAAAATGTATGCGTACCTCAGTAAGATTAATGCTGCATGTTTGTGGTTCCAGTGCACAGTATGGGAAACATACCTATAGGTTCCAGTAAAAATTTAGCACTGTCTGTCCCCAATCCATTGTGCACTGAACAGGTGTATTCTCCACTGACGTCGACATTGCTATTGAACTCAATCTCCAGCGATTCACCAAAGGAGACGAAATCATTCAAATTAGGTGGGATTAGTGACGCTTTCCATGGTGATATACCTTCAATGCTGTTGCCATTGTGTAGCCACGTAATGGATGGATCTGGACTGTAGTCATTGTTGGTGGTGCACGAAATAGTCCACGACTCTAATGAGCCTGGTATGTACAATTCACGGCCCCGTTGAGCATCCACAATGGTGGGCACATCTGCAGAGACGCAACCAAACAACACACTGGCTAACAGCTGCACGCCAAACACCTTACCAAAGAAAAATGCTATGACAGAAAGAGACACAACCAACCAACAAACTGGTTAACAGCTACACACCACACACCTTACCAAAGAAAAATACTATGGTAGAAGGATACACAACCAACCAACAAACTGGTCAACAGCTGTTAAACACCTCGCCAATTGTAAACACTAAGACAGGAAGAGACATAACCAACCAACAAACTGGCTAACAGCTGTTAAACACCTCGCCAATTGTAAACACTAAGACAGGAAGAGACATAACCAACCAACAAACTGGCTAACAGCTGTTAAACACCTCGCCAATTGTAAACACTAAGACAGGAAGACACAACCTATCATTAGGTGACCAATTCATCATCATCCATTCCAAGTCAGTTTCATTACTTGAACCATGTGACTACGCTGGATCCTACTGCCTCAACACAAACTGAAAGAGAACCAATCATAGCCGATTACTTATGCTTATCTAAATAAAACGCAAGCAACGTCTACCTGAGGAGACATGTTATGGTGTTGTATCTAGTCTAAATAAGCAAAATTTATCGCTCAAGAGATTCAATTGGAATCACAGATTTGTTACTGAACAGCCCAACCAAACCAATCTCGGAACAAACACAAATTCCAGCTGCACACACCAGACCATGTCCATCTGTTGTATTTTGAACACACCAGACATGCATTAAGATATGCCTTTACTATGAAATATTGCAACACACTATACACTAATATTGTAACATATTATAACATAGTCTAGTATATGTACATAAATACACAAGACCCATTCCAAATCCCTGCAGTGTACCTGATCTGGGGCTGAGAGACACATCCAGGTTGTTCTGAGTGCTGCCCAGGTCACAGATGTACCGGCCTTTGTTGAGCAAGGAGAACGGGTGCTGGTTGGTGGATAGGATGTACTCCTTCTTGGTCTCCCTGTGCTCGGACCTCAGTTCGAAGGGCAGGGGGCTTGGAGGTACCCTGGTCCCGTTGCTATAGCGCCAGCCCACCGGCGACTGAGGGGTACCGGAGTAGTAGCAATATACGCTGACTCTCCCCCGCACCTTGACCTCCGCCCCAGTGTCAATCTTGTGGAAGTAGGGGTAGCTAATGGCCAAAGCATTGCCTGTGGGCAGAGCAATACAAGCAGCAACATGATAATATAAATATGTACATCAAATACTACACAGGAATCAATTGTTTAAACATGGGTAACAATACTAGCAACAATACTAATACATACGTAAATCAATATGCTTATGCATCAGTACAGGAATCAATACCATTATAATATACATAATTAATACAAGAAATATACAAGAAGATGGACCACACAATATAAGGCAGAAGTGACCTGCCAAAACATGTGTATGTATGTGTATGTATGGTGCAGTGAAATCTCCAAGTAGTGGCTTTAGCAAAGGGACCCCGAGTAAAATAGAGAAGTAGAAATCAAAACCCATATCAACAACAAACAAAGAAATAAACAATCAATGCAAATACTTACACACCAATTGTGGACTAAATGCAAACAAACATGTACGTATGCAATATACAGTACATAAACAAGTGTAAATAGACAAACAAACAGCCGTAAACAACAACAATCCATATAACAACCTTGTGCTCTGAGAGATTTGGAGTTAGACTGAAGAGGCGATCCGTTGCCGAGGTACACAGTACACTTGTAATCTCCATCGTTTTCAGGCCGGAACCACGGGATGTCTATTGTGGAGAGGTTGGCATACCTCGAGCTGTAGAAACCATTGCTGCCGGAGGTCCATTCATAGTAGTGGTAGGTGGAGGGGAGGGGCTGGATGCGGCAGCTCAAAGTGACGTTGGTCAGCATCGGAACAGCATTTGTGTCCGGGTTGGAGCGCACGGTGACCACATAGGTTTGTCCTGAGGAGTTGGGTGGAGGGGAGGGGGAGGGAGGGGGAGGAGAGAGTCGGTGAGAAACTGATTGAGGGTACATACATTAAAGGGTGAAGAGAGGGGTAGGGTTGGAAGTGAAGGAAGACAAAAGGGAGAGGATGAGACTAAGAGGAGGGGGAAGAATACAGTGGGGGATTGATAGATGTGGTGAGCAAGTAAATGGTGGCTCAAGGGATTGCAGGGCTCACTCTGCTGGTGGAGGGGGGGAGAGGGGGGGGGACTACACCCACAAACGTTTCCCAATTGCAACATAAATGAATGTCATACGCATATAGAGAAAGCTCTCCGATGAAAATTCAGATTTTGTATCTCCAATTGTACCATACTAAAGTTCTAAGACTTTTCCAATTACTAAAATTCTACCAATCTCCTACCTACCATAGGTAGGTTCAAATCCCCTTGCCATCTTCTCCCCCAACAACTCTTATCTGGCTAGAACCCCAGAGGGGTGGGGGCATTGGGTTTGTGAGCGGACTGGTGGTCACATTATCACTCCAGATATCCACGTGTATCCTGTTTCTGTGATCATTATGCAAATATCTTGTGAAAACCTTTTCCACAAAGGGTACTGTCCAAGGTGTCCAATCGTAAGCACCTTCCTGGCCCATTAAGGACTGCTGTGAGAGGAGTCCTTATGAGCTGACAACACCAACTGTCTTAACCCACACCCTGTTTACCCTACTTAGTCATCCATATGCAATTCTGTTACATACATGGAAAGTTATGTGAGCAAATGTGTTAATGATACAGGATCCTTGACCACAATTGATATGAACTTCCTTTAGAAGACCGCCTCTTTACATACATACAGAGACCAGTCCCTCAACCTCCCCATAGTGCACTCCACCACAGATGAAGCATCTCTGCTTTAAAACCACCTCTCTACAGAGACCAGTCTCTCAACCTCCCCATAGTGCACTCCACCACAGATGAAGCATCTCTGCTTTAAAACCACCTCTCTACAGAGACCAGTCCCTCAACCTTCCCATAGTGCACTCCACCACAGATGAAGCACCTCTACTACACGACCACCTCTCTACAGAGACCAGTCTGTCAACCTACCCATAGTGTACCCCACCACACATGAAGCACCTCTGCTACAAGACAACCTCTCTAAAGAGACCAGTCCCTCAACTTCAAAAGTTAAAAATGCCATACGCTGACTGTACACAGATGTAGGTACGTACATACTGTACATTCACGCTCCCTGTCACTGAGGGAGTGACAACATACTCCCTAATTCAAATTTGACCTCGTCTGTATGTGACTAACCACACCTTACAGTGCCAGACCATGTCACATAACAAAATGGTCACTGGAGAAGGTTGAACTAATCAATTAATAGTCCCGACACCATGTGCATGTTCAACCCAGCACAGGATGCAAAGTCAGGTCGCTACCCAGCCTTCCACTCCCTCGGCAACGAACACAAAGTGTCCAATGCTACATTGTTATGATTTGGGATAAGACAACATGGCTGCATTCTGATTGGTGGCCTCGGTTGCCATGGGAGACAAGGAAGAATGACGTTTACTTTTCTTCTGCTAAGCTTGGTTGTGTTCAAAAAGCACGCATGTCAGAGTACGGCAAGGCATAGTCTAGCTTGCTAGACCATCCCGTAAGCGCCTGTTAGGTGGTAGAGCAAGCCTGCCAATGAATTAGGGACACCTCTCCATACAGGACAGACAGCTGGGTCTCATTTACACAGTAGAGAGGTACACATGTCTGTCCTGCTGTCCCAACTAAACACACACCCACAAAGCAAATTATGTTGGTTTACTGCTTGGGCATTCACTGTCAGACCTCCCTAACATTTCCTTAGCAACTAAGCACTTCCTTAGCAACTGCCTATTTCCTCAGGAACTTCCTATTTTCGTATATAGCAATGCCAGGACACCACAGGCATGTCCATTACCACACCAACCCACACATGCACACACTCCTCTGTACCACTAGGCACACACATAAAACACACAGCCAGCTACCATGAATAACATGTTTACAGGAAAGGGTACGAAAGACATGACACCCAGCAGAAACGTTGTGATAGGAACAAGAGTTTGAATGTCCCCACTAAACCAGCACAATCACTACGTACATGCAGACATGGTGTGTACACAGGGACATGTTCACAAGGCCCTCCCACAGGTGGGAACCTTGAACACACGTATCAGTAAGCCAAATTTGTTAAGCTGAGACAGTCACCAGATAAAATGTTAAAGGGTGTACTGGATCAGTGCAGTGGATGGGTGTAGAAGAATAGAGACCTTCCCACACTAATACTGATGTGTGGCTGTGCACTTTCTGTCATGTTGCTGACTCTTGCTGTGGTACTGCCCACACACACCACATGACTATAGTGGTACCTGTCAAAGAGGTGCACATTTGTAGCCTGAAGCAAGGTTCAAGGAGCAAGAAGGGTTCTGTACCCTTCAAGAACAGCCGGGGTGCTAGACAGTGATATGTAGTTGTGTAGGTCAAGGGTCAAACTATAGTACTGAATGGCATGCCTACATTTTTGTATTAAATGATATGGGGACAGTTGTAGCATTGGGCAGGTCATGTTACAGTGCCTAGTTTATGTATTATATGATTCTATGTATAGTATTAATAAGGATACTAGTCTATTGTACTAATGTACTATTGTCTACTGTACAATATGTACATTTCCTTTGCAGTGTAATGAGATTCATTGCGCACACATGAGCAGTAGGCTGCCCACAGCTGCTAGACAGAACACTTCTTGCACCAATCAAATTAGTCCTGTGGGTGTGTGCATTATGGTCATGCAAGCCAACTTAACACAAATTAGCTAGACATGCAATGGAGTGCCAGAAAGGTAATGAAGTGTGAAGATGTCTGTGGTCACAAAGAAGCCTCATCTGGAGTATCAGCCCCCCACCCCTCAAATGGAAGGTCTGATTTTACTGGCTGGTATGAAGGCGAGATAGATGAAAGGCTCGCTGCAGATTGGCTGGTACACAGCAGAGAAGACTAGTCAGAGAACACATGGCATAATGAAAGAATTGGCTGCCTACAACTAGTGAAGATAAAATTCATTAGCTTAACATGTATGTATGTGTGTTACTCTGCCCTGTTGTGCTGGATGTAGTCCTATGTACAGTACAATCAAATCTGTATGTATGTACATTGTACATGTGTCATAAACGCCGTGTACCCACCTTCTGCCAATTGCATGGTCAAACCGGTGAATGATAACAAAGAATTATGCAAATTACATACGAGTTAGACCCACTTCTGAGGCTAGAGGGGCTAGCTCGCCAGACTAAGAGGTTCTGCTAATCAAGAAAGTAGTTGAAACCTAGCAACAGGTAGACAGGTTGCCAGATGTACCAGCACAAGAGAACATGGGCAACTTTAGGTAAGGCTATTGTAATGTCTTGCAGAAAGATCCTCCTCGAGTCATGGACGCAGACAATGTACACACAATACACCAAAACCGATAGGCTGATGTGAGACAAGGAGATGACTTCCTGAGCCTCCAACTTAAAACTGACTAACATGCAAAACTGACCAATAGGCTATCACGATTCAAAGTACAATTCCATAAAATGACCCCCCCACACACCTGCACACACCTATCTACCCATGTACGTACATTAGTACACACCTACGTACTTGTTGCCAACAGTAGGTTGTTGCATGTAATGTCAACTACAGCAAATACATAGAATGTTTTGCTGAGGATGGCTTAACAAGTATAATGGCATAAATATAAAGCTGGGAAAATCGTCATTTACATGTTGCACCGCGGCACTCTCTAATGTACAAAAGAATACAGTGGACGGAAACCCGCGTGATACTGTGGTAAAGCTAAGACCACACCCCTTAGAGTTCGTGAGCTACAGCGCGTGGAGAAGAAGAAGAATTGGAAGAAGAAGAAGAAGAAGAAGAAAAAGACGAAATCCGAAAACTGCCAAGGACGTTTTCTACGCGCTGGCGCCTTTTCACTTGGAAGAACGGTTAGCGTTCGTTTGTGTACAGCGCACACATTCTACTCGCCTGTTCCATTCGCCGATGCTTGTCTCTGTAGAACGCTAGCGGCGGTTTTCCATTGTATTACGGTATACAAACAACCACCACCATCCCTACATAGACAGCACTACCGTGCTGTCTGATAATGAGCTGCAATCAGGGAGATGTTCATGACCTGTGGAGACGCCAGCAACAACCCTAAAGTGTTATGTCTGTCTGATGAGGAATGAGGAGGAGGTCAAATGTCTTGCTACTTGTCCATGTTTGCTACATGTGTGTTCAGTGGGGACTCAAGAGCCAACTAGCACAGAGCAGTCAACAACAACACTGACACTGCCCGCTACCGGTGCTGGATTGCAGCTACACAGCTAAAGAGAAGGCTCGTGTTGCCGGCACTACAAGGTGCAAACGCGAATTCACTTCAAAGAGAAAAGACCAAAATACCCAAGTGGTGGAAGTGGCCAAGCTGGAAGGCTCTCTACCCCCCACACATGTACGTACATACAACTGAGCGTCACGTCTAGCCCCCACCCACCCATGAGCAAGCCCACCTTAGCTTAGTGCACACTCACCATCAGCAATAATCGCTAGAGTGGTCCAGACCGTTGCTAGGAGAAGGAGGCTCATTTTCAATCGGCAGCAGAACATGATCACCATCCGTCAAACGTAACACCTATGATGTTGGCGAAGAAGGTTACAGTGACATGGCACGCAGACAGTGGAACTACAGTCATGAAGTGATCAATAAAGTGTACAATACACTACAAGCATACCTAGACATGTGGGCGTGAGTGCCTGCTACACTACATTGCAAATGATGCTTCAAAGCCCATGTTAGTAGCATCTGCCTACGCCCCACGGCAACAATGGGCCAGTTGGTGTTGGTGGACACACCTGAAGGTGAAACATCATGACTGGCCTTACTATAAGCAAAGGAAGATTAGACAGCATCTTGTTTCCTTGTAGTGTACGTAGTGAGGTGTGTCTAAGTGGCTCGATCCTTGTCCTGTGAGGTGTGTCTAGCGTGATAGACCCTTTACCATGAGACATGTCTAGCTTGCTAGACCCTTTACAGGAGGTGTCTTCATCGCTAAACCTTTGTTGCCACAGAGAGCTACAGAAAAGGAATCTAGTGTTTGACTTGAAACATGAGTCTGTATCTCACAGTGTGTCACTGTTTCTCTCTCTCCCAGTGAAACCAATAGCAAGACGGAGAGTGTCATCCATTCTAGCTCAGCTGCTAAAAGGAGACTGGCTGAACAAGGACCTTTGTGTGTGTATGTGCTTGCACACTTCTGTGAGCTGGAGGACACTGCACACTCACTGTAGAGAGAGTGTAAAGTGCCCTACAGTTCATCTCTCTCTAGCTGTGCATTTCTATGAGACTGTTCACTCACATAGAAATGCACAGCTAGAGAGAGATGAGCTGTAGGGCACTTTACACTCTCTCTACAGTGAGTGTGCAGTGTCCTCCAGCTCACAGAAGTGTGCAAGCACACACACACAAAGGTCCTTGTTCACAAAGGTCTTTCCCACAAAGGAATTGATTCAATGAGGGTTACCAAAACACTCTCCATGTTAACCACAGAACAAACCTAAACCAGACAACATGAAATACAATATGAGAACAACTTGTAACCACAAAAAGAGCACCGTCCAAATTATCAAAATTACCAAGACCCCTTATCAGTTGCCTCCAAAGGTTGACCTAATCCCCCACAATGTGCTAAGGGGTGCAAGGAATGTTTTTGAATTGCTTCTACCAGAGGCCACAATTGTGTGTCTGTGTGTGTTTATCAGGAACACAAAATTGCTGTATACATCAGACTGCCACACCTCTACAGTGAACTCTTTGTAATGCAGACAAATTTCACAAAGTGAACTTGAAATTTGTATGCCTGAAACTCATGCAAGCAAGTTGTGACTGATTGTGCTACAGGTGTCAGGATGAGGTCATCACTGTTCACCAAACAACATACGTACATAAGTAGCAAACTCTGGATTAATCCTTAAATGGAGAGAGATGACCTGTTTATAGGTGTGTCCGCATGAGAAAGCTTAAATTAAAGAATACAGTACGTAACTATAAAACGCACGCATGCACGCACGCACGCACGCACGCACGCACGCACGAATGCACGCACACACACACTGGCAAAAGTACTGGGTACCTATAAAAGTAGTCCACACTACAACCTATGCACAGCAGAGAATGTAATTAGAAGGGGGACAGTCAAGGCTTTCTACTAGAGAAACTAACAGTTCAATTCGATGCGTAGACTGTTTCTACAACACCAACTGTGACAGCAACCCCATTCTGTTAAGTACTCCACCAAAGTTGAGAACATCCTTCCTATCACCCCTACTGCACCCTAGGTAGGTACAGAACTCCTCTCCGCTGCAGAAACAGGCTAAGAGTGCAGCAGATGCTAGCTGTGTATGATTGTGTTCCATAACTGTGTGCAGCGGGAAGGTGCCACACTCAATCAGAGTATACAGAGCAGACGTACACACACACACACAGACACACACACACAGACACAGACACACACACACACACACACACACACACACACACACACACACACACACACACACACACACACACACACACACACACACACACACACACACACACACACACACACACACACACACACACACACACACACACACACACACACCTTCTGTATGCTACCTACTAAACAGAACTCACTGTAGCAAATGCTGACAGCCCAAACTCTACCACTCCAGCAAGAGCAGGCACTAACAAGAGGTTGTATACAGATGATGATGCAGCAAATCCAACTTCTGCAGAAGGCCCCACTTTTGTGACTACTGTAACTAACCACGGCTGAGTAATCTTTTATACTCAGCCACCTGTCCAATTATGGGTCAGGGCTTATAATGATATTCATAGAGGTTGTAAGGATATTCATAGAGGATGCAAGGCTGAAAGTGCAGCCTCATACTCACATATTTACCAGGTAATATATACTCTATATATTGTATATTGAGGTTCATGAAAGGAGACTTTTGTTCCCATCACTCCCCCTTTCCACCTGCGCGCAAAGGCAATTAACTGAAGAGCAGGTAAACTTGCAAATGCTCTTGTTCGTTGCCTAGGAAACAGGAAGCCATATCATGCTGCGTACACACTGTGGCCACAGCTCCCCACAGGTCCCCACTGGTGATACACGTAGATAGCTAATGGAGCATGGGATTCAAGCCCAGTCCTTCACATTCCTCCCTCACCACAACTGCACCCACACTGCTGCATACTGTACACAGTACATACATATGGATGTAGATTGAGGCTAATGCTGGGTTGGGCTAGTGGGGTTTGCTGGAGAGTGAAGGAAATGCTAGACTTTAGAGTTTAGAAGGGATTTTTCAAGCTGCTTCTGATGCAGGTCACATGTCCAGGTCACATGTCCAGGTCACAAGTCCAGGTCCCATGTCCAGGTCCCATGCTGGAGAGTTCTTACTGAATGTGTGCATTGACTTGATTGATTCAGATCAATGGAGCAGCCAGTCAACCTGGCTCCCAAGATATATACTCAGTCTTGAGCGGTTGTGTGCATTCCAACCACGATCTTATTAAATGGCATCCATTTATATGCATTTGTGGTTAATTAATATGACCGCACCCACCCCATCCTCTTTTGCTGCTATGGTGTGTCGAGGTTCAAAACAATATAATGTGTGATTATCATTTGTCGTGCAGTTCCCTTCGTTTCTGGTACTGATCTAAACCTGGCTTTCTTCAGCTGCGCCAACTGAAGGTCAAAGAGAGGTCTAATCAATGTTGATGAGACCTGTGTACAGAAGAGGCTGGCCGTGCGAGGTACGTAATTTAGGAGTTTCTCCTATCACAGAAGTCTTTACAACTTTGCCCTAAGGAAAAAGGTGTGACCATCTACTTGCTTGCTTGATTGGTGGCCCTCTGTGGCTTGATAAATGGTCTGTGTATGGCTTACGTAATCCCTTCCTCTTACAGTATGTTAGCAGCTTATTCACTTGAAGTGGTTGGGCAATAGGTCAAGTGTGTGTGGTCACCTCCTCTGCCCCTTTTTCTCCCTCTCCCTCTCCCACTTGTCTGTGTTTGTATGTCTGGATTAGCCTTTATGGAAACTATGAATAATGTTATAATTACTGTGAGTCAGACTCCTCTGCTTTGATCTGACCCTGCTGTCTTTGTAAACTTTCCAAAGATGGTAATCGTTATTCATAGCTTCTTAATTGTGTATGGAAGAAACATTGCTACTATTACTATTACTATATTTTTGTACTGTAAGTAGGATATATAATATTTAATATGCATTGTAATTTATGCCCTAGCAGTAGAGAAAGGCAGTGTTGTACAAGTACAAGTATTTTCATGTTCGAGACTGCACTCGGGCAAAACGTGAAGGGAGTCCAGATGTTTAGGCACAACTCAAATGCCTTCATCGGCGTAATTTTGACAGTTACAAACTGAAATGGGTGACTTTATAGTCATACTACTGTATATGGCAAGATGATTCCTCCAATCATTCCAACATCTGAATGTACTGTATTTGAACCATATTTGGCCATTCTGTGCCAAAACTATGGTTTAAATATGTTCAGATGTTGGAATGATTGGAGGAATCATCTTGCCATATACAGTAGCATGACTATAAAGTCACCCATTTCAGTTTGTAACTGTCAAAATTACACCGATGAAGGTATTTGAGTTGGACTTAAACATCTGGACTCCCTTTATGTTTTGCTACTAGTCTCCCTGATCCCTCTGGGACGCAAGAGTCTGTCTTTGTACAGTACTTCTTAACAGCATTTACATAACATTATGCTTCCGTTACAGTGTGGTCCCTTTGATAGTGGATGCAAAACACACTCCTACGCTGAGATATAATAGCTGAAACATCAGTAGCTACGTCTCAGCTGTATTCTCTGCATGCCTGGTGGGGGGATTAGAGCAATTCAAATGCTTTACAGCCAATTACGTAACACCTCACAGATACACTATACATTCCACTGGCTTTGCCCTGGCTTGTATTGGGATACGCACTATACCGTCTTCTCATAACACTCTGCTCGCCGACAAACACCAGTGCTCAACTAAATTACAAAGTTCACTGTACCTGCCTTTGTACAGGTCTCAGTCACACAACATGGTCAGGAAGTGAATAGATTTAACACGAACACTTTGTTCACAGACTAAGGATCATCAAGTGTGCACTCATTTTCAAAGGTGTCACATTAGCTAACGAAATGGTGAAACATTTGACAAGAACACACGTACAGTATATACGTACAAGCCACACAGCTATGGAAAACATCCCGTTGTAGTCGGTGCCACTACATCTGTTAATGGACGTGGTTTTGCTCTTTTATGTATACAAGCATGCACGCAGAACCATACTCTCAGAGGGTGTCATTGTGGCAGTCAAATATCTCTTGTTGTTCCTCGTTGTGAGTGCAACCACACAAGCACATGTGTGTATCACCATACAGTGGAACCTGTGTGAAAAGACCACCTTTCTAATGAGGGCCCTCTCTGCAGTCCCAACCACATACAGTTGTGTACAGATCTACCTCCGAATAGGAACACCTCTCTATACAGAACAGCCAGCTGGGTCCCAATGGTGTCCTCTATAGAGAGGTTCCACTGTATACAGGACAGCCAGCAGGGTCCCAGTGGTGTCCTCTATAGAGAGGTTCCACTGTATACAGGACAGCCAGCTGGGTCCCAGTGGTGTCCTCTATAGAGAGGTTCCACTGTATACAGGACAGCCAGCAGGGTCCCAGTGGTGTCCTCTATAGAGAGGTTCCACTGTATACAGGACAGCCAGCAGGGTCCCAGTGGTGTCCTCTATAGAGAGGTTCCACTGTATACAGGACAGCCAGCAGGGTCCCAGTGGTGTCCACTACAGAAAGGTTGTCCTGTACTACTGTAAATATTACTGTATATACAGTACGTAGCATCATGGTAAAATGCATCTGAATTACAATCGCAACTCCCAGAGAATCATCCTGTGTGCTTGACCCGTGATTCCAAACCCTGTAGATGTGTGTGGCTGGCAGAGTGCATGACCATAACTTCACATTCTCAGACACAGCATCTGCTCAGATTTCATTGGCTAGGGGACTGGTTGGTTAACAGTTTGGTAAGAATGCGATTGGGTTAGCGAGTCTTTTTGATATATGATAGTTAAATACTGACCAATCAGTGTCTACAGCACTTAGCTACCTACGTATTCCATATGACTGTAATATATTCCTACACTAAGCTTCAGTGTATATACTTTTACACTTCCACTCAACTATTGGGCATGAAGTGGAACCTCTGTACAAAGGACTCTCTGAATGAATGACACCTCTCTAATGAAGGCACTGTCTGCATTACTAACCACATACGTATATAGAACTGTGTACAAATCCACTTCTGAATTAGGGACACCTCTCCATACAGGACAGCCAGCTGGGTCCCATTGGTGTTCTCTATAAGAGGTTACACTGTATACAGGACAGCCAGCTGGGTCCCAATGGTGTCCTCTATAGAGAGGTTCCACTGTATACAGGACAGCCAGCTGGGTCCCAATGGTGTCCTCTATAGAGAGGTTCCACTGTATACAGGACAGCCAGCTGGGTCCCACTGTATACACTTTGACTCAACTGTTGGGCATATATGTACACACACAGCACAAAGACAACAGACTCACACCTGGCAGACCACACAAGGCACTCACACCTGGCAGACCACACAAGGCACTCACACCTGGCAGACCACACAAGGCACTCACACCTGGCAGACCACACAAGGCACTCACACAGTGCACAAGTACAAAGGTACACTGGTATGCTGGTTAGGCTTTGAATGTTGTCCAACTGCCCTTGTACAAGACCAGTACATATGGGGGCCGGGTCAACATGTTCCCCCAGGTGTCACCTTACACATGCAGACAGGTTGGTGTAGGTATATGTGTACATAGCAAGAACCTCTCTACAGTTGGTACCAACCACTGGGACCCAGCTGTGGCTATCCTTTGTAGACATTGCACTCGTTAGAGAGTTGTCCTTAGTTCACAGGTAGATTTGTACACAGCTCTATGTAGTTGGGACAGCAGACAGGGCTCTCATTAGAGAGGTGTCTCTGATTCAGAGGTACATTTGTACACAGCTCTGCGTGATTGGGACTGCAGACAGTGCCCTCATTAGAGAGTTGTCCTTAATTCAGAGGCAGATTTGTACACAGCTCTGTGGCTGGGACAGCAGACAGCGAGGTGCCTATCATTTCTAAACTTCCCATAAGAAGTGGTTTTACAGCACTATACCATTCACTATACTTACATGCAATACTGTGGCAACGCAGCTGTCAGGTACAAAATTGCTAACGCACAAAGGCTGCATAATGATAGCACACATACACTGTACTGTAGTAAAATTTTAATTAAACACTGTGTTAGCATGTGATGAGATCATGCCAATTAGCACCACACCGGTACAGTTGCCCACAGTCATTGAACCATGGACCATGTAACAACGTGCCACCTTTGTAGCACTACACGGATCTTCACCACAACATGGCACTGGTAGTCAAGGCTATCCCATTTTGGATTGAACAGAATGTATTGTACGTACACAGATAAAGATTATAGAGGACCAGAGTTCTCTCTATACCATTTCTGAAGGGTATGGAGCGCTTCTTGCTCACTATAGTCATGTGGTGTGGGCAGTGCCACAGCAAGAGTCAGCAACAAGACACAAGTGCACAGCCACACATCAGTACTAGTGTGGGGAGGTCTCTAGTCTTTTATGTCCAAAAATGTAACCAGTTTAACCTTAATTCTTACGACTGGGGAGAGCACTGTTGTTGACCAACCACATCCAGTGTATCACAAAGTGAGAACCTATGCTACACTTCTACTGAGCAATTGAGTCTGAAACTGATAAGAGAATACAATTACTGTAAGGAACAATACCAGACATTTTGGCCTTTCTCCCTCTCCATGAAAACAATGCATACTGTATTAGTGGCGAGTTTGCAAGCAGCCCCTACTCTCCTGGTCAGCTGAAGTGTGTGTGTGTGTGTGTGTGTGTGTGTGTGTGTGGTGTGTGTGTGTGTGGTGTGTGGTGTGTGTGTGTGGTGTGTGTGTGTGTGTGTGTGTGTGTGCGTGTGGTGTGTGTGTGGTGTGTGTGTGTGTGTGTGTGTGGTGTGTGTGTGAGTGTGTGTGTGTGTGTGTGTATGTGCGTGTGTGTGTGTGTGTGGTGTGTGTGTGTGTGTGTGTGTGTGTGTGTGTGTGTGTGTGTGTGTGTGTGTGTGTGTGTGTGTGTGTGTGTGTGTGTGTGTGTGTCATACATGTGTACGTGCATAACACCATAATTAAGTGCGTACATGTGTAGTACATGTGAGTGGGTGTGTGCATGCTACAAGTGGCTAGGTGGGTGTGTACTAGGTCACATGTGTGTCTGTACATCTGTACACACCGACTGAACTCACAGTCTGTCAGCTCTCAATCGGCGATGTCAATACCTAAACTTCACACACCCATGCCTATACACAACATGCACTCCATCCGAGGTCAGGTCTCGGGTAGCCTGCACCTCTCATTGCAAATAGACCTCCTTGTGTACACACACAGATGGGTAATTAGGCCTGGGAAGCCGAGAACCTGATCATAGGGACGCTACACGGTAACTGCAGAGTGTGTACAGTAAATTATAGAGGATAAAGTGCATGTGTAATGTATTGTTTTGTATTGTATTGTATTGTATTGTAGACAGCACATACAGTAATTATAGTGGATGAAATGCATGTGTAATGCATGTATTTTATACAGTAGGGAAGAGCTAATAGTAATACATTGAGGCTGCCACAAGTACATGAGATTATGGCATACAACGGGCATAGTATTGTAATGTTGTGTCTGTGTTGAGTATCTCACCACACTCGAAGCACCTCCGCTACAAGACCACCTCTCTACAGAGACCAGTCCCTCAACCTCCCCATAGTGTACTCTACCACACATGAAACATCTCTGCATCCGTCCACAGACTACAGACCGACCCCTCCCCCTGCCCCTCCCCTGGTGCATTCCAGCAAAGGATCACCCATCCCTGATATACCCAACTCAACACTCAACACCCCATTGACACAAATAGCTTCCAGCCACCTCACTGCCCATCTGCTCCATGCAAGAAATGACTTTAATTCCTTAAAACGTGCAAAATGTGCCCCAGTGATTATCTGCAGGCCGCAGAGCCCCACAGCAGTAAACATGCAGCCCTAAATGGAGATATTAGCATTCAGCACATGTTCAAATATGGCTGAACCTGACAACCACCTGGAACTTCAAAATGGTGTTGATATCAACACCACCTGCAACAGCCAATCAAATTACAGGCAGATATTCAAGCTCATGCCAATACACCAGATGCTTCTTGTCCATACGTACACAGTTAAACCGTAAACAAGTCCAAATATACACAGTGAGGCACTGGGAAACACAACTGTTGGCCAAGATTGGGCTGATGATGTTGACAAAATTGAGACTGATCACAATCCACGCATAGTGTCCCATTGGATCATTGATACAAAAGAAATGTCATGACGATGTCGTCGTAGAGGTACACCGCTACACAGTTGATAGCAGACGAATTGATGTTGAGCATACACATCTGTACATAGCAAAATCAAAAACAATGGACTACACGATGTTCTGTACACAGCTGATAAAGGCCTGAGCAGCCAAAACGTCCCACCTCGCGGTAGTCTAGCGAACTAAACCCTCCCTGCTGCCGGACACATGCACCATGGAAGGCGAAGTGCCCGGGAACGGAGAGGGTCTAGCATGCTAGACTGGCATCCCTGCAGCTCACTCATTCTTGATCTGCTATATGTGCATGTGTATGTGTATATATGTGTATGTATCCTATATGTGTATGTGTATGTATGCTATAAGTGTATGTGTATGTGTATGTGTATGTGTATATATGTGTATGTATCCTATATGTGTATGTGTATGTATGCTATAATTATGTGTATGTGTATATATGTGTATGTATCCTATATGTGTATGTGTATGTATGCTATAAGTGTATGTGTATGTGTATGTGTATATATGTGTATGTATCCTATATGTGTATGTGTATGTATGCTATATGTGTATGTGTATATATGTGTATGTATCCTATACATATGTGTATGTGTATGTATGCTATAAGTGTATGTGTATGTGTATGTGTATATATGTGTATGTATCCTATATGTGTATGTGTATGTATGCTATATGTGTATGTGTATATATGTGTATGTATCCTATACATATGTGTATGTGTATGTATGCTATATGTGTATGCTCAAGATCAATTGACCCACTACAGTATTGTCCGTAGTCATGTAGGAATGGCATTGAGAATGATTGCAGGGAAGCGGGACGGTTGTGGATTGTGAATACCTTCAATCTTGTAGCAGAGGTGCTTCATGTGTGATGGAGTACAGTATGGGGAGGTTGAGAGACTGATCTCTGTAGAGAGGTTGTCTTGTAGCAGTGGTGCTTCATGTGTGATGGAGTACAGTATGGGTGGTTGAGAGACTGGTCTCTGTAGAGAGGTGGTCTTGTAGCAGAGGTGCTTCATGTGTGGTTTATTACACTATGGGGAAGTTGAGGGACTGGTCTTTGTAGAGAGGTGGTCTTGTAGCAGAGGTGCTTCATGTGTGGTGGATTACACTATGGGGAGGTTGAGGGACTGGTCTCTGTAGAGAGGTAGTCTTGTAGCAGAGGTGCTTCATGTGTGGTGGGGTACACTTTGGGTAGGGTGAGGGACTGGTCTCTCTGTAGGGCGGCAGTGGAATTTCACTAGAACTAGAGAGATTTGTAATGTGCTGTCCCATGGCCAGAGTATGGCCCAGTGGTCAACAACAACTTGAATGTAGTTTCTTAAGTGCATACAAATAGTGTGCATTCTTGGCGGTGTACTAACACATACAGTCGGCTCGTCTTTAGTCGATGGCACATTGCAAGCTGGCTTTCAAATGTGTACATACGTACAATGAACAGATTTAGAGAACACTACATTTAAATCAATCAACAATCCACGAAGAAAAGAGCAGATTCACAATCCACAAGGTATACTAACAAAACCTCTCTATAAAGGACACTCTAAATAAGGCACACCTCTCTAATGAGGACACTGCCTGCAGTCCCAACCACATAGAGCTGTGTACAAATCTACTTCTAAATTAGAGACACCTCTCCATATAGGACAGCCAGCTGGGTCGCAATGGTGTCCACTGTAGAGAGGTTCCACTATACATGCATACTACATGGGTATAGTCTATTGTGGTTATACACTTTTATAGCTCACACCATGTATATAGCCATATATTCAGCCAAAGAAGCTTTCAAATCAAACATTCTGGTAGCTGCCATCTTTCCTATACGTACCTATGTACGTTATGTATGGTGTCCATTATTGAGAGGTTCCACTGTATATGTATTGTGGTTTGGTAGCTGCCATCTTTTCTATACTTACCTATGTACATTTTCAGTGCAGAAGACCTTTTGCAGGAAAGGTAACTATAACTGTCAACAAAGAGTTCCTATTGTTAACTAACTCCCATGACGGATTTACCTAAGGCCTGCTTGTACTGCATTTGAGTATCAGTTTCAGGTACTACAAAGGATGATTAGTAGCGTACATCTGGAATGGTGTTACTAGGATAATGAAAATTCCTGCCCGTGTGGGGGTTGGGTGGGGCTTGTTGTGAGGGGGTGGTGAGGAATGAATCCAATGACGACACAACCAATGATGTGCGTACTTACGTACATACATACTGTACATACGTACACACATACGTACATACTGTACACACATACTGTACACACGTACACACATACGTACATACGTATACACATACTGTAATACATACATACTATACATACTGTACATACAAACATACATACACACATACTATACATACTGTACACACATACTGTACATACGTACACACATACATACATGCTGTACACACATACTGTACAAAGTGTCTGGCACTTCAACAGCTGCAGATCAGACTGTCTGCGGTTACAGCCCCAAGTAATTGACTAAAAGTATACAACCCTAAATGCTGAGCCCTTTGAAGTACCAAGAGGTGTGCAATGGCACACCATTGATCAATCGGCTACCAGACTATGCCCTCGTCAAGCGCACTTTGACACAGCCAAGCGGATCAAAGTCAAACACTTTCAATCAGTCACCGAAGCACATCAAAGATCAACCTGTACGTACATACATACATACAATATAGTGTGCTGAACATCTGTTAGTCAGTGCACACATTGGTAGGAGTAGGTGGGACAGGTGAGGCGTAGCTACAGAGAAACTGGATGCGTGAGACTGACTGGTTCTTGCTGTAGAAGTAACTTGATCAGTACAAGGATCTATTCATTGAGTAATCACACGTCAAAACAGTTATAACCCAAACAATACTCACACTTCCGTACGTCCCCTATTACACTTACTGTACAACATTGCAACAAAAACGTACATACATGGAATTCATCCATGTGTTTCTGCTTTTTTTCTCCCCTTTACGTCCACTATTGGCACACTTTACAAGGTGCCTAGTGTAGCACTGGTTATAGGCTTCCTCTAACAAGTAACCCATCTACTGTTTCAACCTCAGTGGTCTTCATCTGGTAAATCTGATCATTCCCTGTTTGTTCCTGCTTGCTCTAGGTGGCTGGGACTGTGGACAGTGTCCCCATTACAGAGGTGTCCCTTATCGAGAGCTATATTGGTACACAGCTCTAAGTGGTTGGGACTGCAGACAGCGTCCTCATTAGAGAGGTATCACTAATTCAGAGGCAGATATGTATACAGTTCTATGTGGCTGGGACTGCGGACAGTGTCCTCATTACAGAGGTGTCCCTTATAGAGAGGTTCCACTGTAGTGCCAAGTGCTACAGAACAATCTAAAGACGTCTGCTGTGTGATCTCTGATCCTGCCCAGCAGCCCACAACATTTACACCACAGTAAGTCGGCAGCTGATAAAATTTAACGCCATCTTCTCTCGTCAGAATGACCACCTACGCACCACAAGAGTGTGGCTATGTGTGACAGGTTCAATGAGCATGGTTGATACTGGAAGTTAAGGATACCACATGGACCTACGTGTAGAATGCAGTAAAGTCTTCAGGTCTTCTGAATGAAGCATTCTTCGCGTTGCAGTACTCCCAGAGCAGCAAGGGGCCATGTTTGCACTACGTACGTGCCACGTTCCTACTGCAGTGGAGATGACAGCAGCTGTAGGAATGAGACCAGGTTGGGAGGAGAATATCAAGCCATGCTGCCCTTACAAAGCATACTCAGCTACACCTATAGCAACCTTACACATACGAGGATGTATGCTGCACTCTTCCGCTCACAATGTTTCACAGCTGCACGCTTCATGGGCTTGCAAACGAGCTGGTGCGTCGGCCATTTTCTTTCTTTCTCGAGTCCTCAATGAATGTAATTATGGCATTTCGCAGTGGGGATATACGGTCTATCATAGATACTATGGGTCTATGGAGCAGAGCAGGAGGTGAATTTCTTTGCAGATGACAGATCCGGCGCAGGATGGCTCTGGATGCCGCCATCCAGTGGCTCTTCCACCCATAGACAAGAAAGCAGCTCTTCACGTTGTCTTGAAAAGGCGTCTAAAGCGCTTGGGCGTTTGCAACGAGGAGCGGAGGCTGCAAGGGGCGGATCAGGAGGAGAAGCAGGAGCTCTATGGGAGCTTGCTCCAAAAGAGGAATCAGGCAGAGATACGAAGATCTGAAGAACAGAGAGTATCTCTTGAGTCGTACTTGCAGACGCTGCCGAAGTTGGATCCCATCCATCGTACTCTTGTGTGGGTACTGTTCAGCGATGAGGGAGAGGAAGGAGAGGTTGCAGATGAAGACCTTCACTCTCTTCCTGTTAGAGGCACGATCGAGCCCAGGAAGATTGTCACTCCTGCGTGCAGTGAGCGGAGAACTGAAACAACCTCCATCTCCCGATGCGAGAGCGAAAGAGGGACAAACGGACGTGGGACCCCGCCCTCCCGTGACGAGAAACAGCAACGTCTGGACTACTTGTGTCAGCGACTTCAAGACAGACAGCAGAAGGCGTTGAGCATTTACCTGAGGCACTGTGGTAACCTCCCGTACCTCCCCCTAGCAAAGCACAGCAAATGTCCACAGTTGCAGCCAATCGAAGACGCTCCAGAGATCACTTCAGACATCATCCCTTTTCTGGTCACACCCCTTTCACGAAACAAGGTGGATCCAGTGGAATCACATTGCACAAATAACATACACAATCAACCGAAGTCACATCACAGCATTCAATGTCTCTGGGGCTCTTGCCATCAACGGTATAGGAACCAGAAGGAGCTCTACCTTCACATTGAAGAGGATCACATTCCCGATCGCGACAGAATGCAAGACAAGCACTGGGTGTGTCTGTGGCAGGACTGCCACGCCAACATCTGTCAGCTTTCTGAACGGTACAAGCTGTTGTCCCATGTGAGAGCCGTTCACTGCAGAGAAGCTAGGACACTAACACACCACCGAAGTGTGAGTAAACTGCATGATGTGGCCAAATGTTGAGATTGAGAGTGGTGTGCTTGTGTAAGAGTGGTGTGTTTGTGTGATTAAGGGTGAATGAGAAGAACAAGCACGAAGTGTGTGAGGAGTTTGGTGAGAGTGCAAGAGAGGATGTGAAAGTGTGTTTATGAATGCGCGTACAGTGACTCCAGCTATCCAGAGTCTGTGAACGGATGTATAAATGGATGTATAAATATTTGCTATTGCCCATAACCATCAAGAATCAAACCAAGATAGCCACATGTTTCTAACACACAATGCAATGCAGGCAGCCTAGCTGGGTATCAGTTAATTACATTGTACTTTAATTCAGGTATGTACCTCCTAATTAATTATAAAGTAGGAATGAAGGTAGTCGAATAATTAGTTGTCACATGACAACCTTATTTGCCCTGAGGAAATCAATTTGGCTAGCTCAGCTATATACAGCTACTAGGTTGGTGGCCCCTATGTTGGGGGCCCTTAACTTTGTGGCTAGAGAATTGTCTGCTGAACCCCATAGTGTATGTTAATTATGTTATCCCTCACTGTGTTAGCAGCTTATTCACTTGAAGTGGTGGGCAACAGGTCAAGTGTGTGTGGTTACCTCCTCTGCCTCTTTGTGCCAGGGGCAGTCTACTTGTCTGTGTTTGTATGTCTTGGATTGAGCTTTAAGAAACTATGAATAATATTATAATAATTACTGTGAGTCTTATTATGGTCTGACTCTACTCGTCTTTGTAAACTGTCCAGAGATAGTAATTATATTCGGTGCTTCTTAAGTGTATTCATAGCAGGTTGTCTAAACTGGGTGTGGCTTCACCACTGTGGCCTGCTGCCAGCCTGTCACCTGGGTGTTCTAATTACATTCATAGCACAGTGTAATAGTATTCATTGAATACCACTTTAGCTTTCAGTAATAATTATTATAATTATGTACACCCATCATAAATGAACTGTTTCACTGGCCGGATATTACACTGCCAAACATATCTACTGCAGAAATAGGGCAATACAGTGGAACCTCGCTATAAAAGACACTCTAAATAAGGGACACCTCTCTAATGAGGACACTGTGGCAGTCACAACCACATAGAGCTGTGTACAAATCTACCTCTGAACTAGGGACACCTCTCTATACGGACAGCCAGCTGGGTCCCAATGGTGACCACTATAGAGAGGTTCCACTGTAATTGTCACTTGTTTCAAGGACTGAGTATACAATTTGCACCTCAAAGCAGTTCATTCAGTGATTCACCTGCCTGCAAGCACATAAGACAGACTGTGTGTGTGTGTGTGTGTGTGTGTGTGTGTGTGTGTGTGTGTGTGTGTGTGTGTGTGTGTGTGTGCGTGTGTGTGTGTGTGTGTGTGTGTGTGTGTGTGTGTGTGTGTGTGTGTGCATGCACACTACACCTGTGTCTTCTGTTGAGCCAACTTCTCCTTCTGCTTCTTTGCCTCGTGTTCCCTCTGGGCCTTTGACAGCTCCTCATAATAAGACTCCTCCCCCCTGTAAAGCTACTCTCCCTCTCCTCTCCCCTCCAGTTTCCTTCTGTGGCAAAGCCTGCATCACGGAGAAACCACACACGCAGGCTGTCCTTTACTAATGACGTTGTTGTAGATAGAGAGGCACTACAACCGTTGCCTAGCAACAGTCACTCCATTACAGCTGCTAAAGCTGTGCAGCAGAAAAGCAAAATGATTGGTCAAGTGAAAGAGGCAGAACCTCAAGACTTAGAGCAGGTACGTATGTATGTGTTTGGGACTAGGACAAAGACATATCGAAGTGTGTGTGTGTGTGTGTGTGTGTGTGTGTGTGTGTGTGTGTGTGTGTGTGTGTGTGTGTGTGTGTGTGTGTGTGTGTGTGTGTGTGTGTGTGTGTGTGTGTGTGTGTGTGTGTGTGTGTGTGTGTGTGTGTGTGTGTGTGTGTGTGTGTGTGTGTGTGTGTGTGTGTGTGTGTGTGTGTGTGTGTGTGTGATGTGAGTGTGAGTGTGAGTGATAAGTGACATGTAATCGATGCATGTGCATACACGAGGAATATCCTGGGTTGGCCTTGAGTGTAAATACATACATACGAGAGTATGCTTGCACTGCACATGTGGTGGATGATTGGTGAATCCATGCTTACATATACGTATACTGTATATAGGCACCGTGTGCATGTGGACACAGTGGAAACTTCAGGAGATGCATGTGTGATCCAGACGATTCCTTCATTATTCATCATTAACCCTACCCACAGGTGAGAGACTGGCCGGGTGCAGAAGTTGGTCTACCTCAAGCTACCGGCTACACAAGCCAAAGACCGCTAGCAGCCAAAAGGACACGCACAAAACCTCTTCCAGTTCACAGATGAACCAATTCCCATCTCAGATAAACGAATTCAATGTGTCACATATATTAATCTTCATATTTTACCTTGAATGCTGTGAATGGACACTTTTCATCTATTATCAGTTATGTGCATTTAAAGATCACACAATGGTGAATCACGAGTGAGTGAAACTGCATGCTATACATGCATCAGATCGAGTCTAATACTTGCAGGACTTCGTTGTACCTTTGATACAGCAATATACAGCAATATACTCATATAATTTAGAGTACAGAGGATCTTTTGTAACGAATGAGTGGAATAAATAATACAGACACTGAAAAGATACATACGAGAGGGTTGATGTGGTATAGTGTGGTGTAGTGTGGTGTGGTGTGGTGTGTGAGGTGTGATGTGGTCTAGTGTGGTGTGGAGAGGGTTGATGTGGTCTAGTGTGGTGTAGTGTGGTATAGTGTGGTGTGGTGTGGAGTGGTGGAGTGTGTGGTGAAATGTCACAGTCATGCACCCGTCACTTTTTGAGCAGTTTCTGCATCTCTGCTTGCAGTTGGGCGTTCAGGAGTGCCTGTACACCCACTCCAGCTTGGGGCACTCGCTGCTTTGGACTGGAACCGGTTGAACCTGGGCCACTCTGGTCCCATTTCGACTTCCGCTTCTTCTCTGTGGGAATGGGAATGGGATACAGTGCAGTAGTATCCCATACAAAGTCTTAACCTCCGAGTCCCCATACTGTACTCCACCACACATGAAGCACCTCTGCTACAAGACCACCTCTCTACAGAGACCAGTTTCTGAACACATGCCTTACCTAAAGCAACCCCAGATGATGACACAGCAGCAGCAGCAGCAGCAGGGGGAGGGGCAGGGGGAGGGGGAGGTTGACTCGATTTAGTTGCTGTGACTATCTCAACCTGAATCAAAGGAACCAGAAAGACATGCACAATACAAATACATTGAAAGAACTACAGTACATGTACATACATACCTTGTGTGCGTGTGTGTGTGTGTGTGTGCGTGCGTGCGTGCGTGTGTGTGTGTGTGTGTGTGTGTGCGTGTGTGTGTGTGTGTGTGTGTGTGTGTGCGTGTGCGTGCGTGTGTGTGTGTGTGTGTGTGTGTGTGTGTGTGTGTGTGTGTGTGTGTGTGTGTGTGCGTGCGCATTTGTGTGAGTGTGTCTGTGTGTGTGTGTGTGTGTGTGCGTGCGTGCGCGTTTGTGTGTGTGTCTGTGTGCGTGCGTGCGCGTTTGTGTGTGTCTGTGTGTGTGTGTGTGCGTGCGTGCGCGTTTGTGTGAGTGTGTCTGTGTGCGTGCGTGCGCGTTTGTGTGAGTGTGTCTGTGTGTGTGCGTGTTTGTGTGTCTGTGTGTGTGCGTGTGTGTGCGTGTGTGTGTGTCTGTGTGTGTGTCTGTGTGTGTGTGTGTGTGTGTGTGTGTGTGTGTGTGTGTGTGTGTGTGTGTGTGTGTGTGTGCGTGCGCATTTGTGTGAGTGTGTCTGTGTGTGTGTGTGTGTGCATGCGTGCGCGTTTGTGTGAGTGTGTCTGTGTGCGTGCGTGCGCGTTTGTGTTTGTGTGTCTGTGTGTGTGTGCGTGTTTGTGTGTCTGTGTGTGTGTGTGTGTGTGTGTGTGTGTGTGTGTGTGTGTGTGTGTGTGTGTGTGTGTGTGTGTGTGTGTGTGTGTGTGTGTGTGTGTGTGTGTGTGTGTGTGTGTGTGTGTGTGTGTGCATGCACACTACACCTGTGTCTTCTGTTGAGCCAACTTCTCCTTCTGCTTCTTTGCCTCGTGTTCCCTCTGGGCCTTTGACAGCTCCTCGTAATAAGACTCCTCCCCCCACTCATGAGGGTCAAACACATCAGGGGACAAGTTGGTGCCAAACTCGTCTAAACCGCTATACTGAATCAACTTCTCGTAAATACTGCAGCGGAGACATGAGCAAGTGGTGGAGATGATTGCAATTGCAGCGGAACCTCTCCATACAGGACACCTCTCTAATGGAGACTGTCTGGAGTTCCAAACACATAGAGCTGTGTACAAATCTACTTCTGAATTAGGGACACCGCTCTATACAGGACGGCCAGCTGGGACCCAATGGTATCCACTATAGAGAGGTTCCACTGTATACAGGACAGCCAGCTGGGTCCCAATGGTGCCCTCTATAGAGAGGTTCCACTGTATACAGGACAGCCAGCTGGGTCCCAATGGTGCCCTCTATAGAGAGGTTCCACTGTGTAGTACATCGCTAGGAGTGCCACACAGCCGGGTGTCTGTACAGTGGGGAACTCTACAAAGCTTTATAGCTATGTACGTAGCATCAAACAACTGTACAAAATAGCTGGCAAATGTACGTACATACATATTACATTATATATTATATACATATTATATGATTATAGTATACATAGTATTTGTATAACACTCAAGCTTGCTTAGGTCCTTTTGCATTATACGCACCACTATGTTATCATATTATTACTGCAGTGAAAACTCTGTTGCCAAATGCTCCTAGCTCATTGATCAGAATACATTAATTTTTGTAAAGCGTTGGTTTAAATCCTTTTGCAAATCAACAAACTTAAGGCTCCAGTACGGGTTGCATTGGACAAATAATCACTTGTGCACTTTCACATTACAAATAGCTCACAGTGAGGGTCCATTATACGTATGTATACGCTTCCTAAACAGGCACATACGGTGATGTTCCCCAAACCCTTGTACACAGGCACTTCACAATGCTATAACACAATAAAAGCACGCATTGAAAGTTTAACTAAAAGTAGCTGTTCTATACACGTATTTTATATTATATTATACACAGAACTTAAGTGTTTGTGCGCTGGTAGTAACTGCTTGTAGGCAGTAGGACAACACAGGTCAAGAGAAAGGCGACAGGAGAAGAAGGACCATCAACCGAGCCCGTAACCTACGCTCTATCATAGAATTTCAGCAACGCGAGCTACAGAATCAGTCACATATATATATGTATGTATATATGTCACATACGTATGTATGTACAGTATATACTACATATGCATGTGTATACTACCAGGTGTCTACATGGGCCGTGGGGAGGGACAACACACACCTTGGGTTCCGGAAGTCCTTTCTCTGCTGAATGTTCTGATTGAGACTCTTTCCCGTCCTTCTCTTTGCAGCTAGCCACTGAATGATCCGCTCCTGTTCCTCGGGAGCACAGGGCTTCGCTGGGGGAGGCGGGAGACTGCAGGTGTGGGGCCTGAAAGACCTCCGCCTCTGTCTCTCTTGTGGCAGTGTCTCCTCTACCTACATGCATAAAGGGTACACACTTGTCATAAATGTATGTTCACATTGCTGCCGTATACAAACTTCACTATGCAATAATAGGTACTCAAGTATGTACGAATCTATGGTACAATCCCCTGCAGTCTACCAACATACACTCCCGCTACCTCAACTCCCACTCAAGATGGGTACAGTACATATAGCCCTTTCCCACCACTGTACAGTACATATAGCCCTCGCCCACCACCGTACAGTACATATAGCCCTCTCCCACCACCGTACAGTACATATAGCCCTCTCCCACCACCGTACAGTACATATAGCCCTCTCCCACCACCGTTGAGTACATATAGCCCTCTCCCACCACTGTACAGTACATATAGCCCTCTCCCACCACTGTACAGTACATATAGCCCTCTCCCACCACCGTACAGTACATATAGCCCTCTCCCACCACTGTACAGTACATATAGCCCTCTCCCACCACTGTACAGTACATAGCCCTCTCCCACCACCGTACAGTACATATAGCCCTCTCCCACCACTGTACAGTACATATAGCCCTTTCCCACCACTGTACAGTACATATAGCCCTCTCCCACCACTGTACAGTACATATAGCCCTCTCCCACCACTGTACAGTACATATAGCCCTCTCCCACCACTGTACAGTACATATAGCCCTCTCCCACCACTGTACAGTACATATAGCCCTCTCCCACCACTGTACAATACATATAGCCCTCTCCCACCACTGTACAGTACATATAGCCCTCTCCCACCACTGTACAGTACATATAGCCCTCTCCCACCATTCCATCTTGACTGTTCTCTTTGTCCTCCAATAGTGATACAACTTCAGTAATCCCTGGTTCCGCCTTTTCATCAGGATCAGGGACTTCCTCCTCCTCCTCCTGTGCATCTGGCTCTGGTCCATAGTCCACTAACGACAGTGCTGGAGCGGCCTGCACTAAAGGCTTGTGAAGCACAATGTCCACATTCTCACTTTCTGGTTTTGGTCTGGAAGGTGGTATCCCAAGACCAGAGGACACTGAATGGAGCAATACAGAAGAAGAGACACAATCCAATGTGACTTCATCAGGGCTACGTAGCCACCCAAACCACCATCCTTAATTGTCTCGCTCGAAGCTTCCTATAAAATGGAACGGCGAAGACGGTTATGGGGATGAGCTACATCCTTATCGACTCCACCCCCGCCCTGGTCAGTGATCATCGGATCTTATTGTCAGAAGTTCACTTCTTTAGTTCTTCTTCTATACCTTGACCTGCTGCCAATTTAAGTACCATAAACATGACCCCGGTCACCACTCACCCACTCCTGGAGGCATCTTGTCAACGGGGGTAGCAACAGAGTCATCGTCCTCCGATTCAGAATCGTGATAGTGAACTAGCGCCATTTTAGGTAGTGTTTTCCAGTGTGGTTTCAAATTGGCAGTTTCGCCCGCTGATATTCGGAACTCAAAACTTTATAAAACGAGCGGAGCGCGCAGCGTCGGAGCGGTTTGGCCGAATAGGGAAGAAGAGCAATCAAGGATCAAAAGGTGAAGTAGAGGGCCACTTTCGAGATGTTTCTGAAGAGAAATGGGCTTTTTACGTGCCTCATTGCACTCAGTGTCTCGTTAATACTCATTACAGGCGTGCGGGAATGGTAAGACGACGCGAAAGCGACGGCGAATGCATCTACTTATGTGACGTGATTTAATATTAGTCGTCATACTTATACCTATTGTTGTCCAGTGTATATGGATTTCTCTTTCCTTGCATGCTAGTGCGTCTAATCAAGGGGACGATCCAATAGCGACTGCTGGTGCTGCTAGTGCTAATGCAGAAGGCTCGTCAATCAATGAAGGGAAAAGAGTGGAGATATCAGCAACACCAGATGCATCATCCCGCGGTGCTAATGCTGCTTCCACTGGAGCTGAGCCACTGGTGGAAGAAAAAGGCAAAAATGACGCTACATCTGATATGGATGAGGTTTCTCAGGAGCTACCGGAAGGCAACAGACCACTAGATGATCGCGAAGAAGAGACGGCTAGAAGAAAGGCCACAAAAGAGGAGAAAGCTGCTGAAAGGATACTAAAGGCAAAAATGTAAGTAACAGAATGCATGGCACATACTGATGGCATCAAATCACTCGAATGGTTGTATGATTTCAAAACAATGTTCCATTCCATTCCTTCCTTCAATTTTGACTTTATTATGTAATTAATATCGCTATAAAAATTGTCATACTAACCATAGATATACGAAGATGGTATGGAAGTTCTTGAGCAAGATTTGTAGCTGCGAACTTCCATGATCAATACCCCTACGCAGCAATGAGCCTTTACAGTATCATATACAAAGATCTTCGCATATCTATGTACTAACCAATACTGATGATATATTGTGATAACTAATGTATTATCATTCACCTGTGATGGTGGGTTGTAACAATTCAATGGAGGAAACTACTGCTTTTCCATGTGCATGCTGCCAGGTAGAATGCCTCTACCGTCACAGCCACATGCTATTGTTAGTTTGTGGCAGTAGCTATACCACATGGCATTGAGATTACTTCCAACTAGTGGGATAAAGGAAGCACGGTATAATGGCTGTATGGAGCTGTCAACCATATATAGGTAAACTTGTGGTACACATGCAACATATTGTGCATATAAGGTATATTCATATTCATTATTATTCAAGTGCATCATGTGACCTGCACACTAGGACTATTGTCCCATGTATATAGCACCGTGCATAAAGACTGAAGCTGGATTGAAATGAGTTAGGTTATTAGTTCTGATGATTGAATCCACGCTGCCACAGCTTCTTGATGGATTTGCCAACATTATCATTCCTGCATGCTTGATCCAATATCATTACTACCTTCTTCTCATCATTAGTTGCTGTGGGAAACTCACTCTCTAACTCCATCATACAATCAACCACTGCTTCCCTCTCCTGCTTCAAATCTTCAAAGCAAAAATGTCCCTCATGCTCTATTTCTCCCATTGTGTATTGCCTACAAATCCTCTCCTCCCTCTTCAGACCATTCCATTTCCCAGTCTCAATTCTCAATTATATATACACTGTATACATACGTATATACACACGTACATTATTGTGCCAGGTTACTTGTCAACCTTGATCTCCACATATTTATAATTATATTAATTTTATATTATACAAAGACTACAATAATATAAAGCTAGATGCACACGTATATATGCACTGGTATTGTACAGACATACAGCTGTATATATAATAGGTAAAGTCAGAATAACTGCAGCTGCAGTATCCAGGGTTACACTGATACCCAATGATAATACCCGTAAAATACATTATAATTATCCATGGAGTCTTATGTGTTAATAGGGTGATAGGGATAAATTATGTCGCCACATGGTTTGGTGCATGTTATATATAATTAATTACTTATATACGTATGTTCCCCCTTCTTACCATGCTATGCAAATAATGCATGCAGGCTGTTTGCAGACATTGATGCTGATGGGGATGAGAATGTGACTCGAGAAGAGGTTCAGCTTTGGGTGGAGCGGACAGAGAGGAAGGCTGCCGAAGACCAGCTCAGCTCAGAGTGGCAGGCCTTCAACACTGATGGAGACTACGAGGTGACGTGGGAGGAGTACAAGACAGGAGCCCTCCAAAGTGAGCACAAAACATACGTACGTATACTTACACATAAAGTGCACACGCATGTCAGCTAACAGTAGACTACATAACAGTCTGTGTATAATGTTGAATAATGAAAACAGAACGCATGACGAACTGGTATACCTACAATTAATTATTAATGTCTATGTATATACACAATACTATGTATAATTTATGCAAATGTAATTGACCGTATATCATTTATAAAGCAGTATAAGTGTCTGCCACTGCAATACAGAATGTATGCAAGTTTAGTCAATATTATGCACATAATATGCATGTGTATGTGCTACTATATATTCATAAGCATTTTGCTGCTTACATACTTAACATTATATATCAATGCATGTGTTGTACTTGACAACAGGGGCTGGTGTCCCACTGGACAACGATGAAAACAAGAAAATAGTGACTGAAATGATAGCACTGGAGTGGGGCAGGTTTGAAGCAGCCGACAGGGACAAGAACGGCACACTAAGTAAAGCGGAATTCAAAGCGGCCATATTTCCTAGTGAATATGAATACATGGTTGACCAAATGGTGAAAGTGAGTGTTCATTTGCGTTTCTATCTAGCCCTCCCAAATCTACCTCACAAAACAAATGCATACGTGTTTATATATGTGTATTCGTACATGTGCTTGTTTTTGCAGCTACATGCATGCCTAGTATTTTTACAATTAGCTATATTTTTACATGCATGCTTGTGCAGCTCGCATCAGTCAATCCAATTATATCACATAATTGCATAATTTGTATTCTATTAATTGTTTGGTTTGATGCAGGAGATGTTGAAGGAAGTGGACAAGAACTCTGACGAGTTGATTTCGGTAGAAGAGTATCAAGGTATATTATATATATATATATGTGTATATATGTTATATATACATTCACATGCACTACTTACATGCAGGGTGTGGTGCTTGCTGCAATTGTACAGCCAATAAATACACACAGTTGACATATGCACACACACAGCCACACACGCACACACACACACACACACACACACACAGCCACACACACACACACGCACACACACACACAGCCACACACACACACACACACACACACACACACACACACACACACACACACACACACACACACACACACACACACACACACACACACACACACAATAAATGCACAGTGTCACAATCATTTTGTCTTCCCCTTTTTTGGTACCCCCCAGCCATTTTCACTATACGTATCTAGGGGTGTAACTAGCTATGAGGCAGAGGAGGCACTTGCCTCCTCACTTTTTCCTTAGTATGCTTTGTGCTCCATGTATCAGAATGTTGTAATGCAGTTGCATTTGTAGTATGCTACAAGAATTGTTTTGGCCCTGCCTCCTCCTTCCTCAAATCCTAGTTACGCCCCTGCGTATATAGTTCACACGGCATCCCTAAGTAGAATCACTTAGAGAAAAGTCCCCCCTAAGCTCTTGCCGTAATGATGACGAGGACTCCATCTCCACTGTCGCCTGCAGGTATGTTTGTGGAGCTAATGGGCTCACAGGAGCATGGGGTGATGCGAGCATTTGAGGACCAAATTCAGCAGTACCATAAGGACCATGACATCAACGGCGATGGAGTACTTGATGCGGTGAGCAACAATTGATCCAATTTGTTCAAAGTTATATTCACTGCAGTAGTATTTGTGCCTGTTATCATTCCTATATTATCATTATTATTATTATTATAGTCGTTGTTGATGTTGTTGTTGTTGTTGTTGTATAGGTGGAAATGAGGCCAATGGTGACGGAGGATAGAAGCAACCATTCAGTAGAAGAGACAGATCGTCTACTGCTCATCACAGACACAGATCAGGTACGTAGCTATATATAGGAATTTCGAATTCAAATGAATTCACTCAAATCTACAGTCATGCTATATGGACTGTGTGTGTGAGAGAGAGCTTGTAGCCACTGCTGAGATGCACATATACAGAGTAGTAGTGCTAGCTCTATAGCTAATATGCTTTGTCGTTTCTACTTTAGAATGGGATTTTGGACTCGAAAGAGTTCATAGCCAAATATGGTGATTTCAGGATGTTTCTGAGGAATGTTGGGTATAGCCCTTTCCCACTTGATGATGAAGATGATTACGATGAAGAGGAAGAAGATGACGAGGAAGAGGAGGAGGAGGAGGAGGGTTTCCCAGATGATTTTGGTCTGGATGATCCAGATGATCCGTTCACCAAAGACGCCTTTGACTTCAATGAAGAAGAAATTCTGAAGGAACTGGAGCGGGATGAACTGTGAACCCTCACTAGGTTATCACTTTGAGCTAGTTTGAAGTAGCTAGCTAGGTAGCTACTGGTCATCATAGCAGATGATAGCAGCATGTTACATTCTCAACCTAACCACATAGTCAGCTATTGATGGTCTAGCCAACCAGAATGTTCCGATCAGAACCCACTTTATTTAGCAAAATTCTATATCCTATCATAGCACGTAGCATATAAAACATACCTGCATATAATATACACAGTATAGGAATAGTATAAATTATAAATTCATTTATACACGGCTCCATCGATTCCTATTTCAAATTAAATCTGAACCGGGAAACGTATTGGAGCGTCACTGCGATGGCAGGGAAAGAGTTCGGATTCTGTAGCGCTATTTTGGTGCTATTCCTGTTCGCCCATCTCGCCAGAGGGGTCGAAGACGATGCTGGACTAAAAAGGTAAAGGGTATCTTCGTCTTTGCATTCTGTGAGCTCAAATGACGACTTTTGCATAGCAATATAGTGGTGGTGGTCTACTAGAGCTGGTAGAGTGTGCGGGCGCGTATGCGGTCGGCTTGTGGTTAAGGCTGCGGATTGCGTAGCTCTACCGCGAAGGAGAGCTGGGGAGCTTACCGGTCACCGCTGGAGAACTGCATCACACGCACACACACACACACTACGTCAGTGTCCAGTAGCTCTGTTCAGTCTTGTCATGTACTCCACGCCCACTCAGGCCTGCGAGTGATGAGAGCCTGCATGCAACAGTGGACGAGGCTGTGGGGGGCGTGGGCACTAGCTATGAGGAAGGGAGCCAGCGTGAGACGGAGGAGGGGGACGCGACAGTCCCTGACAACACGCCCAATCACCCAGACGAAGAGGTACGGGACCCAGGCTGGTAAGTTGTATGTACATACATACATGACCACGTGTGTGTGGTTTTTGGTCAGACATTTATATCTGTATAACAACCATATGTACACATAGTAATTATTACAACTTTCAAATAACAGCCTTGTTGGATTAATGTTTATACGTAACTTGGGTGAAACGTCACCCCTGTCACATAGGGAGTCTTTCCCCTGTGACAACAAAACGAATGCCGTCACAGGTTTGGCACGCGCGTGTGTGTGTGACGTGACCACGTTTGAGTGGTGCTCTTGCCTCATACCCTTCACCACTCATACTCATGTACCCGCTCATACTAAACCTGTCCTATGCAGGTGTAAATGGTTATGAACTAATTATATATGTATTAGAATTTACTGTATCTCAAGTGTGTTGTTATTATCTATATTGTGTCTGATGTTATCAGAATTGGGATTCGTTGTGCATATGTGTTTGTCACTATCTTTAAATGGTTCAATCCGTTTCTCATTTGTTTTGCTTGCATGTGCATGTGAGGGGTGCCTCGGTTCAATGTACACTCGTTGATGCAGTTAAATTGTTGTTCATGAGTTTTCTGCCCTCTGCTCCGCAGGTGGGTGTATGAGATTGATGCAGACAGCGACGGCAAGGTGACCCGTGTAGAGATTGTGGAGTGGATCATGCGCAATGAAGACAAGGGGAACTCGAAGGAGATTGACCTGCAGTGGTCCGTCTATGACGGTGACCACAGTGGGCGGGTCTCTTGGGAGGAGTATCGCACCGTCTTTCTCAAGAGTAAGATGGAGTGTTCCTCGTGAAGGGGTGGGGGAGGGGCATTGAGGGAGGGGCATTTAGGGAAAGGGAAGGTTCTCATTACGGTTTGTTCACTGAGTGATGTGCCATATGTGCATGCATGCATGCGAGTGTGACTGTGTATGTGGGACGTATTTATAATAACAAATTTTAGTATTTGTAATGCTCCACTCGACTTTGTCAACTGCAAACCACAATGAACCATCACTTCATCCCCACACCTCTAGAGTCTGGCGTGCCTACTGGGGATTTGGACGATGAAACAATGCTGAAGATGTACACTGAAACAGAGAGGGGCCGCTTCGTGCTTGCAGATGGCGACAAAGACGGACAGCTGGACAAGCAGGAACTGAAAGCCATTCTCTTCCCTCACCACCACGACCACATGGTGGACCACATGGTACAAGTGAGTCATAGAACAGTCATGGAAACAAATGCGTCGTCTCTTGTTGCCACAGTAACCAAGTCAAGTTTGGTTACCATGGTAACCCCACTGTTCTGTTGCCAATAGCTACGTAGGTCATGTTTAGTTACTACGTTAACCTTCAGGTCTGTTGCCATGGTAACCAATATAGTTGGTTTTGCCACCATGACAACCAGGAAGGTAAGTCTTGCTGCCATTTTGAAAGAAGAACAATGTAAACTCTGACGTACTGTATGTACTTGTAAAGGTGCTTCAATAAAATGTGTGCCCAGATTATTGTGCTATTCACTTGTGCTCCGGCCCATGCCTCAGGAGGTCAGTCCCATCTCACCAACTCTAGCATACCCTTCTTGTTTCTTCTTTTCATGTCAGGAGTTGTTGAGCGAAATTGACCAAGATGATGATGGATTTATACAGCCCCTCGAATACAAACGTGAGCTGTGCCCACTGTAAACTCACTCTCATTGCCCTAGGCTAGTCTCACGTAGCTAGCCCACCATTTAGTTCTGGCTCTACCCCCGCACAAAGTGATGGGCATTTTATGCGAGACTAGCCCCAGGCTAGGTGGGCTGGGGTCCAGTTCACTTGTTCAATCTTTAACATGCCCAACTAGTCCTCCACTAGACTCTCGTACAGACCACTTCCTCCCCTCCATTTTTATACCAATCTGAGGTCAGAGGGGAGGGTACGTTGGAGGTGGTCTGGCTACATGAGATTAGTCCTCCACACCAAACTACTGCCTTATGTATGTATGTATGTAACCACTTATTTCATGTAACCACTTGTTTCATGTAACCACTTATTTCATGTAACCACTTGTTTCATGTAACCACTTATTTCATGTAACCACTTGTTTCATGTAACCACTTGTTTCATGTAACCACTTGTTTCATGTAACCACTTGTTTCATGTAACCACTTGTTTCATGTAACCACTTGTTTCATGTAACCACTTGTTTCATGTAACCACTTGTTTCATGTAACCACTTGTTTCATGTAACCACTTGTTTCATGTAACCACTTGTTTCATGTAACCACTATCTCCAATCAGTACATAAGTATGTACATACATTATGAGTCCAACCTTGTGTTAAATTATGTACGTATATCGAGTAATGACTCTAGTGTTATATATCTATTGCCTAGTCGTCCCAAGTGTGTACCCATACGTAGCATGTGCTTCACTCTCCTGGTTGGTTTGAGTGAGTGAGTCAGTGAATGTACATATAAAGTGAGCATTCTCCCTTTGACTGTACTCCATACTTGAAGTGTGTGTTGAACGTACGTAGACTAATTGAACAAAGTTCCACACGAATCTTTTGATTGATTCCACTCTTCTTCAGGTGTGTATCTGGAAATGTTTGGCAGTGTTAATGAAGTAGGAGATGAGTCAGATTTGGATGAGGAGACACAGGACAGGATCAAGCAGGAAATGGAGCGATTCACAAAGGAACTGGATGTGAACAAAGATGGCCATCTTGACAAAGTGAGGTTGTCATTGGCAGTGAGTCCACTGTCAATTATTAGGCATAAATTTGAGTCCATTGGACTTACATACTGTTGTGTGCCGTAAAGTATTCCCCATCACCCTCCTTCCTCTGCCCCTATCATACTGTGTCTTCTATGCTGTCCTCCTGCCCACCCTATGCCCTTTATTTATTTCTCATGTGCTTCCCTCCTCTCTTCCTTTCAATCCTGCCTCCTTCATAATTCCTCTCCCCTCCCTCCCTCCCTCCCTCTCTCTCCCTTCTCCCTCCCTCCCTCTCCCCTCTCCCTCTGTCCCTCCCTCCCACTCCCCTCCCTCCCTCTCCCCACTACCTCCCTCCATCTCCCCTCTCCCATCGTCCCTCTCCCCACCCTCCTCCCCTCCCCTCTCCCTCCCTCCCTCTCCCTCTCTCCTTTCCTCTCCCCTCCCTCCCTCTCCCCACTACCTCCCTCCATCTCCCCTCTCCCATCGTCCCTCTCCCCACCCTCCTCCCCTCTCCCTCCCTCCCTCTCCCTCTCTCTCCTTTCCTCTCCCCTCCTCTTCCTCCCTCTCCCCACCTCTCTTTCCCCTCACTTCCCCTCTTCTCCCTTCCTCTCTCCTCCTCCCCCATCCCTCCCTCTCCTAGGAGGAACTTGAGCCAATGGTTGTGCGTCGACGCCGAACCAGTGCTACAGAAGAGGCGAACAGAATATTTGAACAGTCAGACAAGAACCAGGTGAGTGTTGTAAGGGCAGTGGAAAGGATAGGGACGGTGCTGTTGGGAGGATATGAAGGTTACCAAATTCATTTCTCCACAGTATGCAGTACGTTGTGTAATGGCTAACGTTAAGTTAGATTCTGTGTAAAACTGTGCTTATGTGAGGTACATACATGGACTGATGTTTACACGCACATCACATACACACACATCAGTATAAATCGTCTGTCTGTATTGAGCCATGTATTAGCCTGGGCACAGCTTTACATGATGGTAACCCAGTGCATAGTGCGTGCGTAGTGGAGGTAGATGTTTGGTTCTAATGACGTTAACAGCTTGCCAAGACACAGTAGAAGACTGGCAAGCTGAAGAGTAGGTTGAAAGTAACCCTGTCATTGGAGACGTCCATACAGACTACTACACACTAGGAGTCTTCCACACTACCATCACTTCCTCTTCTCTCTTTGTAGGATGGTGAACTCACGCATGACGAAGTGTTACAGAGCTATGACGAGTTCATGTCAGACTACTTTGTTGATGATGATGATGACGATGATGACGTGGTTGATGAATGGCATGACGAATTGTGACAAGTCTCCTAGTCTATGACACTTCTTCACACATTCACCACACATGCAGGCTGACACAGCTGTCTACTTCATTATGTGTGTGCATCAACCATACAACATGCGCACCTTGCTCTTTTCACCAATTTCGTTTATACTGCATAGCGGGAGCATTTTGCAGAAGAAGATTTAATGAATTGTTCAAAGGCAGCCTTGTCCTGTTTACGGGTTAAAAGTTTGCAATATGAATTCGGTCAAATCACAAAAATGGCAAACTTTAAATATCGTGAAATGATCCTGCCATACGGTAATATGGTTATCTTAGGTAGTCTGACAATTTTGCTGCCCAAACTGTGCATTGTCAGTGCTTATTTGAATACAACAAATAGGCATGCAGGAGATATGCACACTAATTCCCTCAATATTATGACAGGTGTCTGTAGCAGCGCCGCAATATAGTCCATATGTAGTTTGGGCAGTGGGTGCGATGCAATGTATATATGGTATGACAGATATGCACCGCCCTATAATTGGTTTCTATGGAAGCCGTCTTGAGCACGTGTGTATCAGCAGGTCTCTGTTGAATATGAATATCATTGTTGAGGGCATGACTACGAACCAGATGACCTTTTGACCCAGGACGTTGGCGAAGAAGAAAGTTCGCAAAGGTGTATTTAGCCGATTGTTCCCATTTGAAGTAACCGAGACTTCGTATGTAGAAATTGACACACTTGGTAAGCGATAAATGGACTATCATATCATATTCTGCGTTTAGTTGTCTTTGGGAGTAGTAGTTATGTACATGAACATGAACCGTTGTGTACGTGCGTACGCTAGCTACACAAGGAAGGAAGGAGGAATTGGAAGAAGACGCGTGTGAAAGTAGTTAGCAATTTGTTCCCAACCGAGGCTTCATATGTAGAAATTAACACCATTGGTAAGTGATGAGCGGTCTGTTACACCATATTCATTGTCTTTGGGGGCTAGTAGTTATGCACATAAACATGAACCTTTGAGGGACGTATGCGTACCTACATGCACTACAGGGAAGCAATTCTCTCCCCCACTCAAAACAGTTTCTCTCGCATACTCAACTCCTTTAATCCAGTTACAGGAGAGAAATAAACAACCTCACTACAGTCTGCTTTGAAAACTGACCGAACCGACAGCACACAAGAGGTGAGGTCAACAGGATCACAGGAGCAGGTCAACCCACAGCACCACAGTACTTATGTGCACTATACATGCAGGCAATCTTTACAGCCAAGCACCACTACACAAGCTGTCTCTACGCACAACATATTACGGATGGACTGTAAAGTAAATGGCCACAAGACACAATCCTCCCTTGTATGTCATAGCATAGGGGGTATTAGTGTACGTCACAGGAAGTTGCACACATTCCTCCTTCTCCTCCCCCCACCCACCCCCCCACCCCCCCACACATATCTAACTCATATCTCCCTAACGTCCCATCCCCCTCAACTCCTGGCTACTCTAGGAGTGAATACAGCATCCCACCTCAGGAGTGCTTTGAGATTGACCAAGCCGACAGCACACAGGAGGTGAAAATGTCTCCTGTCACAGAAGCAGGACCAGCCCACCCAATGGAGCAGGTCAACCCACAACACCTCGGTACTTATGTGCACTATACACGCAGGCAATCTTTACAGCCAAGGACCACTACATACACATGCTGTCTCTACGCACATCATATTACAGAAAATGGAAAGTACAGGAAATACGTAGATAGTCACATTGAGCTGATTTCCCACATGCAAATACATAGCTATGCTCACCTTCAAATATCACAGCATTAATGCACATGGTACTTGATGCTACAGTATAAAATGCAATGTATCGCGTACAATGGAAGGTCACGTACAGAGCAGCTGCGCACACACACACATGGTGTGTTGTATACAGTTACCCCTTTACATTATGCACAGTACATTGCCATGGTGCCAATGGTTGCATATACAGGTGTATATGGCTGGATGAATATTAATTTGCATTTCATACATAAAACCATGGAGTTGTGTAACCCCAGTTGATTAGGAGCCAAGCACATCCAGTTCTCTTCAGCCCCACATTGATGACACAGCACACTTGCATGTATGGAGGCAGCTGTTAAGTATATGGGGCTATGCCGCAACTCGCTCAGTATGAATGACGTAATAACTGTAATGACGTCAACGTGACATGCAACAGTCAGCACAAAATGGAGGAATTTACTGATAACACTGGTTAGTACTGACGATTCCTAGTACTTTAACAAACTTATTATTGTTGAGCAGATTAGATAGGGTAAGGAATGTGGACATTAGGGAGAAGCTACGGCAGGAAGGCGTGTTAGATATGGTGAAGAGCAGACAGGAGAGGTGGAGGGTCAGAATGGAGGAGATGAGTGGGGAGAGGACAACTAGGAAGATTTTGAAGGAGAGATGGGAGGGAAAAGGCCCAGAGGAAGACCGAGATTGAGATGGACTGACAATTTTAAATAATCATATATACATTGTACTTATAATCAGTAACTTTATTTGGTCACTACAGAACTTCCTTTTGGCTCCTATTACATATATATGTATGTAGGGATGACCTCCAGTGTTTGGGTGGAGAAACATCCATGTGGATGAATGAATGAATGAATGATTATTGTATTGACTCCTCGCAATGAAAATAATTTATGGAGGGGTGCTACAATAGAACTATATTATACTATTTTATACTGTTCTCTGTGCCATCATTCAGGTATACCCACATATCAGCAGAGACGAAGCCAATTGGGCAGGTAAGCGACATTGCCGCATACATCAGAAAGTTGCAACCATATCCTCCTTCTCCCCCCCTCACACATACCTAACTCATATCTCCCTAACATCCCATCCCCCTCAACTGTGGCTACTCCAGTAAATGCAGCATCCCACCTCCGGAACCCTTTGAGATCGACCCAACCGACAGCACACAGGAGGTGAAAAAGTCTCCTGTCACAGAAGCAGCACCAGCCCACTCAATGCAGCAGGTCAACCCACAACACCTCGGTACGTGTGTGCACTATACATCCTGCCATGTGTTTACAGCCAAGCACCACAACACAGCACATTGTAAATCACTCCATGTGTGTGTAGCTATATGTATTTACAGATGAGATAGATCGATATGACTTCCCTTCTTAGGTACATTGCATTCACCTTTAAATATCACAGCATTAATACACATGGTACTTGATGCTACAGTATAAAATACAATGTGCCATGTACAATGGAAGGTCACAGAGCAGCTGCACACACACACACACACATGGTGTGTTGTATACAGTTACCCCTTTGCGTTATGCACAGTACATTGCCATGGTGCCATCCCGCCTGGAGTCAGCTTGGAGAGCCATCCAACTGGCAACCCACAAGAGGTGACGATGACACCTCCGATACCAGAAACAGGAATGAGGTTCACGACAAAGGGTGTCTTCCCTAAGATCCCTGATGTGGTGCCCGGATCTGACTAGCCGTCGCTGGTCAGCTGCAGGACATCTATGCACATTCATCACTGTTCTCACTGTTCAACAGGTACTCACTCATCCTCATCATGCAGGTCATTAGCTCAATTAGTTCAGCTCCTCACCTAATGCAAGCCATTACAACACAAGTGTGTATCCTTGTGTGCCATTTCCTTTGATGGCTTGATTTATTGCAAAATTATTGTAATCTCTTCTACTTATGACCGCACACAAATAGTGAAGAAATGCTTAGGGGTGCATTGGACACTTACCCCACTACACCCCAAGGTTGACCGGTGGCGCGTGGGTGAGAGGAGTTAATTGCATTTTATACTGTAGCATCAAGTACCATTAGCATTAATCAGATCAATGAACGTATGCGGCCTTCTATGAGTGCATATAAAAGGGATGTATGTAACAATTGAACAGTTCTACCATTTCCACTGACCCATGCATGTGTAGGAGCAACCTCTACATTCACACAGTGTGCATGCTTGCTAGTGCTTGACGTTTATGTATGCTAACGCTCCATGGACTGTGCTGCTTCAGGACCTTCAGTAATTCTGGCTCATTTCAGGTGTCCCGTTGTTATGCACAAGTAAATTGCTGAGAGTGAGTGTAATATATTATGTACCACATGTAGTAGAGGGTCACAGAGCAGCTGTGCACAAACACACACTTGTATGTAGTGTGTTGTGAACAATTATGCCTTTAAGTCATGCATAGGACATTGCCATGCATGTTGCCAGGCATGCGCAGGTGTGACTTTGTGGAAGAGACTGCGAGCACAAGCAGTGCCATAGGCTGTAGCCTCAGACTAGAGGTCACGTCAGCACTGCAAATGTTCTGGAAGTGAAGAATCCCCAATTGCACATCACACGCTCCAATCAGTCATGTGACACAATCCAATCAGTCATGCAACGCACTCCAACCAATCATGTGACAGTACTGGAATGGCCAAGTCTCACCTCAGTTCATTGACCTGTACATGAGGCTGGACCTCCGCCATCCCAATACTGTCATTGAGTGATTGCAGGGTGCAATGTGCAGTCAGGACTAGGAAGCCATGAATCACTATATATGAGATCTCAGAGTATTTCCAAGTGCCTATATATATCTTAGGTAAAGACAGCTCATAGCCTTTCAATATTAATGCACTGTGTATATAATGGCGACGTCATCGGTGCATTTGCGTTTTTTACGCGAGCTTAAAATGGAGGTCTTAGCGGTGAGTAAGAGTCTGCCTAAAGCTTGTAAAACTATATTATTCTAATAGTTTCCTCCCATTGAGAGTTGTTTATAGAGGAAGTGCTGTCATAGACCTATTATACTATATTATACTGTTCTCTGTGCCATCGTTTAGGTACTCCTATGTATGAACAGAGACAAAGCCGAGTGAGCAGGTAATCAACATATGCAAGAGAAAGTTGCACCCACCCACCCACCCAAACTCATCTTCCTAACATTTCATTCCTCTCAACTCCTGGGTACTCTAGGAGTGAATGCAACATCCCACCTCCAGAATGCTTTCAGATAAACCCAACCGACAGCACACAAGAGGTGAACAAGGTTACTAACTAAAACAGTTACTGTCACAGAAGCAGGACCAGCCCAGCCAATGAAGCAAGTCAACCCACAACACCACGGTATGTATGTGCACTAATACATGAAGGCAATCTTTGCAGCCAAGCACCACAACACACGCTGTCTCTACGCACATCATACCGTATGTTGCAAATGTTCACGATCAATAATTTTCATGAATGGAGTACATTCGCGAATGTTATTATCGCAAGCTTTTATGTTTGCACATACACGGTGTATTAGAGTACGCACTATTGTAACTACCGATGATGTCACAATAAGATGGCAGACGTTGTTCGCAGTTGTAATGCTATGCCAACTGTAAACTCACTCTAATTGCCCTAGGCTAGTCTCACGTACTGCAGCTAGCCCACCATTTAGTTCTGGCTCTACCCCTCACAAAGTGACTATGCGAGCCTAGCCCCCGGCTAGGTGGGCTGGGTCCAGTTCACGTGTTCAATCTTTAACATGCCCAACTAGTCCTCCACTAGACTCTCGTACAGACCACTTCCTCCCCTCCATTTTTATACATGTCTGACGTCTGAGGGGAGGGTACGTTGGAGGCAGTCTGGCTACATGAGATTAGTCCTCCACATCAAACTACTGCCTTATGTAACCACTATCTGCAATCAGTACATACATACGTATGTACATACATACGTATGTACATACATTATGAGTCCAACCTTGTGTTAAATTATGTACGTATATAGAGTAATGACTCTAGTGTTACATATCTATTGCCTAGTCGTCCCAAGTGTGTACCCATACGTAGCATGTGCTTCAATCTCCTGGTTGGTTTGAGTGAGTGAGTCAGTGAATGTACATATAAAGTGAGCATTCTCCCTTTGACTGTACTCCATACTTGAAGCGTGTGTTGAACGTACGTAGACTAATTGAACACTTTTGATTGATTCCACTCTTCTTCAGGTGTGTATCTGGAAATGTTTGGCAGTGTTAATGAGGTAGGAGACGAGTCAGATTTGGATGAGGAGACACAGGACAGGATCAAGCAGGAAATGGAGCGATTCACAAAGGAACTGGATGTGAACAAAGACGGCCATCTTGACAAAGTGAGGTTGTCATTGGCAGTGAGTCCACTGTCAATTATTAGGCATAAATTTGAGTCCATTGGACTTACATACTGTTGTGTGCCGTAAAGTATTCCCCATCACCCTCCTTCCTCTGCCCCTATCATACTGTGTCTTCTATACTGTCCTCCTGCCCACCCTATGCCCTTTATTTATTTCTCATGTGCTTCCCTCCTCTCTTCCTTTCAATCCTGCCTCCTTCATAATTCCTCTCCCCTCCCTTCCTCCCTCCCTCTCTCTCCCTTCTCCCTCCCTCCCTCTCCCCTCTCCCTCTGTCCCTCCCTCTTCCCCTCCCCCCTCCTCCCACTCCCCTCCCTCCCTCTCCCCACTACCTCCCTCCATCTCCCCTCTTCCATCGTCCCTCTCCCCACCCTCCTCCCCTCCCCTCTCCCTCCCTCACTCTCCCTCTCTCCTTTCCTCTCCTCTCCCTCCCACTCCCCTCCCTCCCTCTCCCCACTACCTCCCTTCATCTCCCCTCTCCCATCGTCCCTCTCCCCACCCTCCTCCCCTCTCCCTCCCTCCCTCTCCCTCTCTCTCCTTTCCTCTCCCCTCCTCTTCCTCCCTCTCCCCACCTCTCTTTCCCCTCACTTCCCCTCTTCTCCCTTCCTCTCTCCTCCTCCCCCATCCCTCCCTCTCCTAGGAGGAACTTGAGCCAATGGTCGTGCGTCGACGCCGAACCAGTGCTACAGAAGAGGCAAACAGAATATTTGAACAGTCTGACAAGAACCAGGTGAGTGTTGTAAGGGCAATGGAAAGGATAGGGACGGTGCTGTTGGGAGGATATGAAGGTTACCAAATTCATTTCTCCACAGTATGCAGTGCATTGTGTAATGCCTAACGTTAGGTTCTGTGTAAAACTGTGCTTATGTGAGGTACATACATGGACTGATGTTTACACGCACATCACATACACACACATCAGTATAAATCGTCTGTCTGTATTGAGCCATGTATTAGCCTGGACACAGCTTTACATGATGGTAACCCAGTGCATAGTGCGTGCGTAGTGGAGGTAGGTGTTTGGTTCTAATGGCGTTAACGGCTTGCCAAGATGCAGTAGAAGAGTATGTACATTGAAAGTAACCCTGTCATTGGAGACATCCATACATATGTACATACTACCAGGAGTCCTCCACACTACCATCACATCCTGTTCTCTCTTTGTAGGATGGTGAACTCACGCATGAGGAAGTGTTACAGAGCTATGACGAGTTCATGTCAGACTACTTTGTTGATGATGATGACGACGATGATGACGTGGTTGATGAATGGCATGACGAATTGTGACAAGTCTCCTAGTCTATGACACTTCTTCACACATCTGACACACATGCAGGCTGACACAGCTGTCTACTTCATTATGTGTACGCATCAACCCCATACAACATGTGCACCTTGCTCTTTTCACCAATTTCGTTTATACTGCATAGCGGGAGCATTTTGCAGAAGAAGATTTAATGAATTGTTCAAAGGCAGCCTTGTCCTGTTTACGGGTTAAAAGTTTGCAATATGAATTTGGTCAAATCACAAAAATTGCAAACTTTAAATATCGTGAAATGATCCTGCCATACGGTAATATGGTTATCTATGGCTTCTCAAACTGTGGGTTGTCAGTGCTTATTTGAATACAACAAATAGGCATGCAGGAGATATGCACACTAATTCCCTCAATATTATGACAGGTGTCTGTAGCAGCGCCGCTATATAGTCCATATGTAGTTTGGGCAGTGGGTGCGATGCAATGTATATATGGTATGACAGATATGCACCGTCCTATAATTGGTTTCTATGGAAGCGGTCTTGAGCACGTGTGTATCAGCAGGTCTCTGTTGAATATGAATATCATTGTTGAGGGCATGACTACGAACCAGATGACCTTTTGACCCAGGACGTTGGCGAAGAAGAAAGTTCGCGAAGGTGTATTTAGCCGATTGTTCCCATTTGAAGTAACCGAGACTTCGTATGTAGAAATTGACACAATTGGTAAGCGATAAATGGACTATCATATCATATTCTGCGTTTAGTTGTCTTTGGGAGTAGTAGTTATGTACATGAACATGAACCGTTGTGTACGTGCGTACGCTAGCTACACAAGGAAGGAAGGAGGAATTGGAAGAAGACGCGTGTGAAAGTAGTAGACAGAAGGAAGCTATTCTCTCCCCCACTCAACAGTTTCTCTCACGTATTCAACTCCTTTAATCCAGTTACAGGAGAGAAATGAACACCCTCGCTTCAGTCTGCTTTGAAATTGATCCCACAGACAGCACACAAGTGGTAAAAAAGTCTCCTGCCTCAGAAGCAAGACCAGCCCAGCCAATGGGGCAGGTCAACCCTCAACACCTTGGTACGTATGTGCTCGCTATACATACATATAGGCAATCTTTACAGCCAAGCACCACTACACATGCTGTCTGTACGCACATACTACGGGTGGAAAGTAAAGTAAATAGCCACAAGACACAATCCTCCCTTGTATGTCATAGTGTGTGTTCATATGTAGATGATCACATTCATCTGATTCCCCAAAATAGCTATACTCCTCTTTAAATATCACAGCATTAATGGATGATTGATGGCCGCATGCGTTCATTAATCTGATTAATGCACATTGTACTTGATGCTACAGTATAAAATGCAATTAATGTACCACATGTAGTAGAGGGTCACAGGCACACACGTGTATGTAGTGTGTTGTATACAATTACAGTATACCTTTAATTCATGCTTAACACATTGCCATGTTGCCAGGCATGCGCAGGTGTGACTTTGTGGAAGAGCCTGCGAGCACAAGCAGTGCCACAGGCTGTAGCCTCAGACTAGAGTCCACGTCAGCACTGCAAATGTTCTGGAAGTGAAGATTCCCAATTGCACATCACATGCTCCGGCCAACCATGCAACACACTCCAATCAGTCATGTGACACATACAAGTCAGTTATGTGACACACTTCAACCAATCATGTGACAGACTCAAGTCAGTCATGTGACACACTCCAACCAATCATGTGACAGACTCAAGTCAGTCATGTGACATACTCCAACCAATCATGTGACAGTACTGGAATGGCCAAGTCTCACCTCAGTCCAATGACCTGTACACAGCACATGAGGCTGGACCTCCACCATCCCAATACTGTCATTGAGTGATTGCAGGGTGCAATGTGCAGCCGAGACAAGGAAGCCATGAATCACTGTGTATGTATGAGATCTCAGAGTATTACCCAAGTGCCCATATCTTAGGTAATGACAGCTCATAGCCTTGGAATTTCACCAGGTCTGGCATACATAGTTAGCTTAGCCAAGAAGGATGCATCCCTTGGTGAATATTTGTAGCTGATTATAGAGTGACGTCATTGCCAGGTGTATGCGTTCTGCACGCGTTTCAAGATGGATGAAACTGGTCAGCTGAGGCTATCTGAGCTTGTAACAACGTATAATCTTAACAATTCCTCACACTTGAGTAGTTCATGGAGGAGTTGCAGTGATAAAGTTATTGTACTGTTTTGTGTATTTAGATATTCCTCATATGTCTGTACATGGACAGAGAGAACGTCAAGTGAGACGGTATGCAATCGGGTGTCAGTGTATGCCACAGGAAGTCGCACACATTCCTCCTTCTCCCCCCTCACACACACACACACTCCCAAACTCATCACCCTAACCTGTTCATCCCCTCAACTACTGGCTACTCTCAGGAGTGAATGCAGCATCCCACCTCCGGAGTGCTTTGAGGTTGACCCAACCGACACCACACAGGAGGTGAAAAAGTCTCCTGTCAAAGAAGCAGGACCAGCCCACTCAATGGAGCAGGTCAACCCACAGCACCTCGGTACGTATGTGCACTATACATCCTGCCATGTGTTTACAGCCAAGCACCACTACACAAGACATTATAAATCACTCCTTGTGTGTGTAGCTATATGCATATACAGCTGAGATAGATCTACATCGCATTCACCTTTAAATATCACAGCATTAATGCACATGGTACTTGGTGGTACAGTATAAAATGCAATGTACTATGTACAATGGAAGGTCACAGAGCAGCTGCACACACACACACATGGTGTGTTGTATACAGTTATCCCTTTGCGTTATGCATAGTACAATGGCATGCTGCCATCTCGCCTGGAGTCAGCTTGGAGAGCAATCCAACTGGCAACCCACAACAGGTGACGACTCCTCCGATCCCAGAAACAGGGATGGGGCTCACAACGGAGGCTGTCTTCCCACAGATCACTGGTTCCGGTGCCAAGATCTGACTAGCTGGTCTGCTGCAGGACATCTTATGCACATTCACAGCATTTTGAAGCAACACTATTTAACAGGTACTCACTCATCCTCACCAGGTCATTAGCTCGATCAGTTCAGCTCAGCTCTTCACTAATACAAGCCATGACAACACAAGTGTGTATCCTTGTGTGCCATTTCCTTCGATGGTTTGATTTATTGCAAAATTATTGTAATCTCTTCTACTTATGACCACACACAAATAGTGAAGAAGTACTTAGGAAGGCGATGAATATGAATACCATGCATGAATGTCATGTATGCGTTCATACATAGATGATCACTTCATTTGATTCCCCACATTAGCAATACTCTTCTTTAAATATCACAGCATTAATGCACAAGGTACTTGATGCTACAGTATAAAATACAATGTACCCTGTACAATGGAGGGTCACTGAGCAGCTGCGCACACACACACACACACACACACGCACACACACACACACACACACACACACACACACACACACACACACACACACACACACACACACGCACACACACACACACACACACATGGTGTGTTGTATACAGTTATCCCTTTACGTTATGCACAGTACATTGCCATGGTGCCATCCTACCGCCTGGAGTCAGCTTGGAGAGCCATCCAACTGGTAACCCACAAGAGGTAACCCCTGCTCCGATCCCAGAAACAGGATTGAAGCTCACGACGAAGGGTGTCTTTCCACAAATCACTGATTCTGGTGCCCTCTGACGAGACGGTCGCTTGTTTTCTGACATCATACTCATATTCACAGCATAGTGCAGCATCACTATTAACCCTTTAACTAAAGGGTTAACAGGTACTCACTCATCCTCACTAGCTCATTAGCTCAGTTCAGCTCTGCACCTTATGCTTAATGCTTTAAGTTTATTACAGCACAAGTTGTAACATATGTATTGTAATCTTTTTCCTCCTCTTCTACTTATGACCACACACAAATAGTGAAGAAGTGCTTAGTGGTGCATTGGACACTTACGCACTTATCTCGCTACACCCCAAGGTCGACCGGTGGCGAGTGGGGGGTGAGATGAGTTAGTATTATGTGCAGTCTCAGCAATTTATTCGTGCAGAACAACAAGAAACCTGAAATGAGCAAGCATTACTGAAGGTGCTGAAGCATTACACATTAGCTGCATCCCTTGAGCAATATTCATATAGTATCATAGCCATGTAATAGTGTGTGTTCCTGTAGGCGTGTGTCAATGTGTGGCTCAATGAATATGAATTTTGCATTGCATATAACCATGGAGTTGTGTAGTTGATTAGGAGCCATGCATCCAGTGCTCTTCACCACCACCCCCCCATTTGTGATGCAGCCCCTTGCATTTCAGGAGACAGCTGCTGAGTATGAATAACATGCATAGGGGCTAGCAGACCGTAATGCACTGTGCTATAATGACGTCACGTCATCGTTGCACTTGCGTTTTTTACGCGCGAGCTTAAAATGGAGGTCTTAGCGGGCGAGTAAGTGTCCGCCTAAAGCTTGTAAAGCAATATTATTCTAATAGTTTCCTCCCATTGAGAGTTTTTTAGGGAGGAAGTGCTGTCATAGACCTATTATACTATATTATACTGTTCTCTGTGTCATCGATTAGGTACTCCTACATATGAACAGAGACAAAGCCGAGTGAGCAGGTAATCAACATATGCAAGAGAAAGTTGCACCCACCCACCCACACAAACTCATCTTCCTAACGTCCCATCCCTCTCAATTTCTGGCTACTCTAGGAGTGAATGCAACATCCCACCTCCAGAATGCTTTCAGATAAACCCAACCGACAGCACACAAGAGGTGAACAAGGTTACTAACTAAAACAGTTTCTGTCACAGGAGCAGGACCAGCCCACCCAATGAAGCAAGTCAACCCACAACACCTCGGTACGTATGTGCACTATACATGAAGGCAATCTTTGCAGCCAAGCACCACAACACACGCTGTCTCTACGCACATCATACCGTATGTTGCAAATGTTCACGATCAATAATTTTCATGAATGGAGCACACTCGCGAATGTTATTATCGCAAGCTTTTATGTTTGCACATACACGGTGTATTAGAGTACGCACTATTGTAACTACCAGTGATGTCACAATAAGATGGCAGACGTCGTTCGCAGTCGTAATGCTATGCCAACTGTAAACTCACTCTCATTGCCCTAGGCTAGTCTCACGTAGCTAGCCCACCATTTAGTTCTGGCTCTATCCCTCACAAAGTGACTATGCGAGCCTAGCCCCAGGCTAGGTGGGCTGGGTCCAGTTCACGTGTTCAATCTTTAACAGGCCCAACTAGTCCTCCACTAGACTCTCGTACAGACCACTTCCTCCCCTCCATTTTTATACATGTCTGACGTCAGAGGGGAGGGTACGTTGGAGGCGGTCTGGCTACATGAGATTAGTCTTCCACATCAAACTACTGCCTTATGTAACCACTATCTGCAATCAGTATGTACGTATTATAAGTCCAACCTTGTGTTAAATTATGTGGAGTAATGACTCTAGTGTTATCTATTGCCTAGTAGTCCCAAGTGTGTGTACCCGTAGCATGTGCTTCACTCTCTGTGAGTGAGTCAGTAAATGAATATACAAAGTGAGCAGTCTCCCTTTGACTGTACTCCATCTCAACACACACTTGAAGCGTGTGTTGAACGTATGTACGTACTAAATGAACAAAGTTCCACAAATCTTTTGATTGATTCCAGTCTTCTTCAGGTGTGTATCTGGAAATGTTTGGCAGTGTTAATGAGGTAGGCGATGAGTCAGATTTGGATGAGGAGACACAGGACAGGATCAAGGAGGAAATGGAGCGATTCACAAAGGAACTGGATGTGAACAAAGACGGCCATCTTGACAAAGTGAGGTTGTCATTGGCAGTGAGTCCGCTGTCAATTATTAGGCATAAATTTGAGTCCATTGCACTTACATACTGTTGTGTGCCGTAACGTATTCCCCATCACCCTCCTTCCTCTGCCCCTATCATACTGTGTCTTCTATGCTGTCCTCCTGCCCACCCTATGCCCTTTATTTATTTCTCATGTGCTTCCTTCCTCTCTTCCTTTCAATCCTGCCTCCTTCATAATTCCTCTCCCCTCCCTCCCTCCCTCCCTCTCTCTCCCTTCTCCCTCCCTCCCTCTCCCCTCTCCCTCTGTCCCTCCTTCTTCCCCTCCCCCCTCCTCCCACTCCCCTCCCTCCCTCTCCCCACTACCTCCCTCCATCTCCCCTCTCCCATCGTCCCTCTCCCCACCCTCCTCCCCTCCCCTCTCCCTCCCTCACTCTCCCTCTCTCCTTTCCTCTCCTCTCCCTCCCACTCCCCTCCCTCCCTCTCCCCACTACCTCCCTCCATCTCCCCTCTCCCATCGTCCCTCTCCCCACCCTCCTCCCCTCTCCCTCCCTCCCTCTCCCTCTCTCTCCTTTCCTCTCCCCTCCTCTTCCTCCCTCTCCCCACCTCTCTTTCCCCTCACTTCCCCTCTTCTCCCTTCCTCTCTCCTCCTCCCCCATCCCTCCCTCTCCTAGGAGGAACTTGAGCCAATGGTCGTGCGTCGACGACGAACCAGTGCTACAGAAGAGGCAAACAGAATATTTGAACAGTCTGACAAGAACCAGGTGAGTGTTGTAAGGGCAGTGGAGAGGATAGGGACGGTGTTGTTGGGAGGATATGAAGGTTACCAAATTCATTTCTCCACAGTATGCAGTACGTTGTGTAATGCCTAACGTTAAGTTAGGTTCTGTGTAAAACTGTGCTTATGTGAAGTACATACATGGACTGATGTTTACACGCACATCACATACACACACATCAGTATAAATCGTCTGTCTGTATTGAGCCATGTATTAGCCTGGGCACAGCTTTACATGATGGTAACCTAGTGCATAGTGCGTGCGTAGTGGAGGTAGATGTTTGGTTCTAATGGCGTTAACAGAGCTTACCAAGACACAGTAGAAGAGTATGTACATTGAAAGTAACCCTGTCATTGGAGACATCCATACATATGTACATACTACCAGGAGTCCTCCACACTACCACCACATCCTCTTCTCTCTTTGTAGGATGGTGAACTCACGCATGAGGAAGTGTTACAGAGCTATGACGAGTTCATGTCAGACTACTTTGTTGATGATGATGACGACGATGATGACGTGGTTGATGAATGGCATGACGAATTGTGACAAGTCTCCTAGTCTATGACACTTCTTCACACATCTGACACACATGCAGGCTGACACAGCTGTCTACTTCATTATGTGTGTGCATCAACCCCATACAACATGCGCACCTTGCTCTTTTCACCAATTTCGTTTATACTGCATAGCGGGAGCATTTTGCAGAAGAAGATTTAATGAATTGTTCAAAGGCAGCCTTGTCCTGTTTAGGGGTTAAAAGTTTGCAATCTGAATTCGGTCAAATCACAAAAATTGCAAACTTTAAATATCGTGGAATGTTCCTGCCATACGGTAATATGGTTATCTTAGGCTTCTCAAACTGTGGGTTGTCAGTGCTTATTTGAATACAACAAATAGGCATGCAGGAGATATGCACACTAATTCCCTCAATATTATGACAGGTGTCTGTAGCAGCGCCGCAATATAGTCCATATGTAGTTTGGGCAGTGGGTGTGATGCAATGTATATGAAGTATGACAGATATGCACCGTCCTATAATTGGTTTCTATGGAAGCGGTCTTGAGCAGTGTGTATATATCAGCAGGCCTCTCTTGACTATGAATATCATTGTTGAGGTCTGGAAACACGTGACCACAAAATGGCGTTTTGATGAAGAACACACGTGTGAAAGTATAGTTAACAATTTGTTCTCATCCGAGGCTTCATATGTAGAAATTAACACCATTGGTAAGTGATGAGCGGTCTGTTACACCATATTCATTGTCTTTGGGGGCTAGTAGTTATGCACATAAACATAAACCTTTGAGGGACGTATGCGTACCTACATGCACTACAGGGAAGCAATTCTCTCCCCCACTCAAAACAGTTTCTCTCACATACTCAACTCCTTTAATCCAGTTACAGGAGAGAAATAAACACCCCTCACTACAGTCTGCATTGAAAATTGACCGAACCGACAGCACACAAGAGGTGAGGTCAACAGGATCACAGGAGCAGGTCAACCCACAACACCTCGGTACTTATGTGCACTATACATGCAGGCAATCTTTACAGCCAAGCACCACTACACAAGCTGTCTCTACGCACAACATATTACGGGTGGACAGTAAAGTAAATGGCCACAAGACACAATCCTCCCTTGTATGTCATAGCATAGGGGGTATTAGTGTACGTCACAGGAAGTTGCACACATTCCTCCTTCTCCTCCCCCCACCCCCCCACCCCCCCACACATATCTAACTCATATCTCCCTAATGTCCCATCCCCCTCAACTCCTGGCTACTCTAGGAGTGAATACAGCATCCCACCTCAGGAGTGCTTTGAGATTGACCAAGCCGACAGCACACAGGAGGTGAAAAAGTCTCCTGTCACAGAAGCAGGACCAGCCCACCCAATGGAGCAGGTCAACCCACAACACCTTGGTACTTATGTGCACTATACACGCAGGCAATCTTTACAGCCAAGCACCACTACATACACATGCTGTCTCTACGCACAACATATTACGGATCGAAAGTATATATAGTAAACGGCCACAAGACACAATCCTCCCTTGTATGTCATGTATGCATGAATGTCATATAAGCGTTCATACATAGATGATCACTTCATCTGATTCCCCACATTAGCTATACTCATCTTTAAATATCACAGCATTAATGCACATGGTACTTGATGCTACAGTATAAAATGCAATGTATCGCGTACAATGGAAGGTCACGTACAGAACAGCTGCGCACACACACACATGGTGTGTTGTATACAATTACCCCTTTACATTATGCACAGTACATTGCCATGGTGCCAATGGTTGTATATACAGGTGTATATGGCTGGATGATTACTAATTTGCATTTCATACATAAAACACTGGAGTTGTGCAACCCCAGTTGATTAGGAGCCATGCATATCCAGTTCTCTTCAGCCCCAGATTGATGACACAGCACACTTGCATTTCAGGAAGCAATTGTTAAGTATATGGGGCTACGCCACAACACGCTCAGTATGAATGACGTAATAACTGTAATGACGTCAACGTGACGTGTAAGATAAAATGGAGGGATTTGCCGATAACACTGGTAAAGTAATGACAATTTCTAGTACTTTAACAAACTTATTATCGTATTAACTCCACGCAATGAAAATAATTTATGGAGGGGTGCTACAATTGAACGATTATACTATATTATACTGTTCTCTGTGCCATCGTTTAGGCATTCCCACATATCAACAGAGACGAAGCCCATTGGGCAGGTAAGCGACATTCCCGCATACACCAGAAAGTTGCACACATTCCTCCTTCTCCTCCCCCCCCCCCCCCCCACCCACCCACACATATCTAACTCATATCTCCCAAACATGTGTTCATCCCCTCAACTACTGGCTACTCCAGGAGTGAACGCAGCATCCCACCTCCGGAACCCTTTGAGGTTGACCCAACAGACAGCACACAGGAGGTGAAAAAGTCTCCTGTCACAGAAGCAGGACCAGCCCACCCAATGCAGCAGGTCAACCCACAACACCTCGGTTCAGCGTTCAGCACGCGTGTCAAGATGGATGCTACCGAAACTGGTCAGCTGAGGCTATCTGGGCTTGTAACAACGTACAATCTTAACAATTCCTCACACTTGAGTAGTTCATGGAGGAGTTGCAGTGATAAAGTTATTGTACGGCTTTGTGTATTTAGATATTCCTCATATGTCTGTACATGGACAGAGAGAACGTCAAGTGAGACGGTATGCAATCGGATATCAGTGTATGCCACAGGAAGTCGCACACATTCCTCCTTTTCCCCCCTCACACACACACACACTCCCAAACTCATCACCCTAACCTGTTCATCCCCTCAACTACTGGCTACTCCAGGAGTGAACGCAGCATCCCACCTCCGGAACCCTTTGAGGTTGACTCAACAGACAGCACACAGGAGGTGAAAAAGTCTCCTGTCAAAGAAGCAGGACCAGCCCACTCAATGGAGCAGGTCAACCCACAGCACCTCGGTACGTATGTGCACTATACATCCTGCCATGTGTTTATAGCCAAGCACCGCTACACAAGACATTATAAATCACTCCTTGTGTGTGTAGCTATATGCATTTACAGCTGAGATAGATCTACATCGCATTCACCTTTAAATATCACAGCATTAATGCACATGGTACCTGATGTTACAGTATAAAATGCAATGTACCATGTACAATGGAAGGTCACTGAGCAGCTGCGCGCACACACACACACATGGTGTGTTGTATACAGTTATCCCTTTACATTATGCACAGTACATTGGCATGCTGCCATCCCGCCTGGAGTCAGCTTGGAGAGCAATCCAACTGGCAACCCACAAGAGGTGACGACTCCTCCGATCCCAGAAACAGGGATGGGGCTCACGACAAAGGGTGTCTTCCCACAGATCACTGGTTCTGGTGCCAAGATCTGACTAGCTGGTCTGCTGCAGGACATCTTATGCACATTCACAGCATTTTGAAGCAACACTATTTAACAGGTACTCACTCATCCTCACCAGGTCATTAGCTCGATCAGTTCAGCTCAGCTCTTCACTAATACAAGCCATGACAACACAAGTGTGTATCCTTGTGTGCCATTTCCTTCGATGGTTTGATTTATTGCAAAATTATTGTAATCTCTTCTACTTATGACCACACACAAATAGTGAAGAAGTACTTAGGAAGGCGATGAATATGAATACCATGCATGAATGTCATGTATGCGTTCATACATAGATGATCACTTCATCTGATTTCAAACATTAGCAATACTCTTCTTTAAATATCACAGCATTAATGCACATGGTACCTGATGCTACAGTATAAAATGCAATGTACCCTGTACAATGGAGGGTCACTGAGCAGCTGCACACACACACACACACACACACACACACACACACACACACACACACACATACACACACACACACACACACACACACACACACACACACACACACACACACACGGTGTGCTGTATACAGTTATCCCTTTACATTATGCACAGTACATTGCCATGGTGCCATCCTACCTGCAGTCCCCTTGGAGAGCCACCCAACTGGTAACCCACAAGAGGTAACCCCTGCTCCGATCCCAGAAACAGGATTGAAGCTCACGACGAAGGGTGTCTTTCCACAAATCACTGATTCTGGTGCCCTCTGACGAGACGGTCGCTTGTTTTCTGACATCATACTCATATTCACAGCGTATTGCAGCATCACTATTTACCCTTAAACTAAAGGGTTAACAGGTACTCACTCATCCTCACTAGCTCATTAGCTCAGTTCAGCTCTGCACCTTATGCTTAATGCTTTAAGTTTATTACAGCACAAGTTGTAACATATGTATTGTAATCTTTTTCCTCCTCTTCTACTTATGACCACACACAAATAGTGAAGAAGTGCTCAGTGGTGCATGGGACACTTACGCACTTATCTCGCTACACCCCAAGGTCGACCGGTGGCGAGTGGGGGTGAGATGAGTTAGTATTACGTGCACTCTCAGCAATTTATTCGTGCAGAACAACAAGAAACCTAAAATGAGCAAGCATTACTGAAGGTACTGAAGCATTACACATTAGCTGCATCCCTTGAGCAATATTCATATAGTATCATAGCCATGTAATAGTGTGTGTTCCTGTAGGCGTGTGTCAATGTGTGGCTCAATTATTATTATTATTATTCAACCAGGCTTTTGTCTCCTATGCAGGAGGTAGCCGCTAATACACATGACAACATAATATGACTCATGAATGGGTAATATTGTCAGCATAGTAATTACATACTATAAATGGGGTATAGTACTTCAATTTAAAAGTCTATACAGCCTATTTAAAATTATCATCCCATCTCTTCCTTGGGCGTCCTCTTGGTCTTTTCCCAACTACATCACTTTCATACACCTGCTTCACCAGTCTACTGCCTCCATTCTCTCTAGCTTCTCCTTCCACCTCATCTGCCTGTCCTTCATCATGTCCACCACCGCCACTTGTCCTAGGGACTGACGGATGTCCTCATTCCTCATCCTGTCTAGCCTTGAAACACCCTCTATTCTTCGCAAACACATCATTTCACAAGCTTGCAACCTACTTTCATGTCTCTTTTGCACTGTCCACGTTTCGCAGCCATACAGAAGAGTAGGCACTACCATCGCATTAAAGACCCGCAGTTTCGTTTCCTTCTTTAACTCCCTCCGCTCTAATACTTCCTTCCTCATCGCTCCCACCACCCTCGTCGCGGCACCTATTCGTTGTTCAATATCCTCCTCACTCGACCCATCAGCACTGATACTTGACCCAAGATACTTTAAACTCTGCACCTCTTCAATCTTCTCACCGTCAATTGTCACACTGCATCCCTCTTCTACTCTGCTTACAACCATCACCTTAGTTTTCCCCAAATGGATCTTCATCTCCCACTTATCCATAGCTGCCTTCAACACTTCAAGGTTCCTCTGTATGTCCTCCTTCCTCTCCGTGACCATTACAATATCATCAGCAAAAAGTAACACCTGTACCTTTGTGTTAGATAACTGCACTCCCCCTACAAATTCGTCCATTGCCTCCCTAATTATTCCATCTATGTATATGTTGAACAACCATGGTGACATCACACACCCTTGCCGAACACCTTGATAAATAGGGAACCATCTTGACAGTTTTCCATTGACCCGTACACATGCTTTACTCGCCCTGTAAAATGACTGAATAGCCCTCAGTAAGTGTCCACCTAGTTTATACCTCACCAACATTCTCCAGAGATTCTCCCTGCACACTTTATCGTAAGCTTTTTCCAAATCAACACACGCTATTATCATTTGCTTCTTTTTCTCTAGAATCTTCTCACTCAGCTGCCTGATGGTAAAAATCTGATCGACGCAGCTTCTCCCACTTTTGAAACCCCCTTGCACTTCCATCACCATACTCTCTGTTCTACTCCTCAGCCGACTATCCAGGATTTTAGCGTACACTTTACTTTGTATACTTAGCAAGCTAATCCCTCTATAATTGCTACATGCCAATTTGCTGCCTTTCTTATGCAGTGGTACAATGATAGCTCTTCTCCAATCTTCCACCACTTCACCCCTTTTCCACATCAACTGTATGACTGAGCGCAACCATCTAACCACTATACCCCCTCCTCCTTTCAACATTTCGGCATTAATTCCACATACTCCTGGTGCTTTCCTGTTCTTTAGCTTTCCTATGGCCTTAGCAACTTCCTCACAACTAATACCATCCTCTTCTTGCGATTCCCCTGCACCATCACCAACCCCATCATCTGTCACCTGGGTATCCCTTTGCAATAATCCAGCAAAATACTCTCGCCAACGTTCCAGAATACCATGTTCATCCCCAATCACTTGACCGTCAGCAGCACACACCTTGTCAAGCTCTTCTCTGTTTCTCCCAGATGTCCTAACTCGATTCCAGAACCTATGTTGATTTTTCTGGAAATCATTTTGTAGGGACTTTCCCAACTCCACCCATTCTTCATTTTGTGCTTGTCTTATTACTCTCCTTGCATTTTTCTTAGCTGTTTGATATACGTCTTTAGCTTCCACTGTCTTCTGCCGCAACCATCTCAGATATGCTACCTTCTTTTGTTTCACAGCTTCTTTTACGTCATCATTCCACCACTTTGTTCTCTTCCTACATCCCTTAGACCGTCTTACCCCACATACCTCTACTGCCGCATCAAACACACCCTCCTTAAACTCCAACCACACATCTTCCACACTCACTCCTGCCTCCTGAGCAACCTCATCCCTACTTAATCCCAGCTCATTCATCTTCACTAACAGTTTCGCTTGGAACTTCATTCTCACCTCTCTATCTTTCAACCGATCCGTCCGGATTGCCACGTTTTCAGCCTTCTTTTCACCCTTTTGAACCTTGCACCCCATACTCATTTTCATCAGCAATAAATAATGGTCACTACTAACATCTGCACCTCTCACCACCTTGACATCCTTCACTCTCACACGGGTATCCCTTCTTACCACAAAATAACTGGCTCAATGAATATGAATTTTGCATTGCATATAACCATGGAGTTGTGTAGTTGATTAGGAGCCATGCATCCAGTGCTCTTCAACCCCCCCCCCCCCCCCCCCCCCCCATTTGTGATGCAGCCCCCTGCATTTCAGGAGACAGCTGCTGAGTATGAATAACATGCATAGGGGCTAGCAGACCGTAATGCACTGTGCTATAATGACGTCACGTCATCGTTGCACTTGCGTTTTTTACGCGCGAGCTTAAAATGGAGGTCTTAGCGGGCGAGTAAGTGTCCGCCTAAAGCTTGTAAAGCAATATTATTCTAATAGTTTCCTCCCATTGAGAGTTGTTTAGGGAGGAAGTGCTGTCATAGACCTATTATACTATATTATACTGTTCTCTGTGTCATCGATTAGGTACTCCTACATATGAACAGAGACAAAGCCGAGTGAGCAGGTAATCAACATATGCAAGAGAAAGTTGCACCCACCCACCCACACAAACTCATCTTCCTAACGTCCCATCCCTCTCAATTTCTGGCTACTCTAGGAGTGAATGCAACATCCCACCTCCAGAATGCTTTCAGATAAACCCAACCGACAGCACACAAGAGGTGAACAAGGTTACTAACTAAAACAGTTACTGTCACAGAAGCAGGACCAGCCCACCCAATGAAGCAAGTCAACCCACAACACCTCGGTATGTATGTGCACTATACATACAGGCAATCTTTGCAGCCAAGCACCACAACACACGCTGTCTCTACGCACATCATACCGTATGTTGCAAATGTTCACGATCAATAATTTTCATGAATGGAGTACATTCGCGAATGTTATTATCGCAAGCTTTTATGTTTGCACATACACGGTGTATTAGAGTACGCACTATTGTAACTACCGATGATGTCACAATAAGATGGCAGACTTTGTTCGCAGTTGTAATGCTGTGCCAACTGTAAACTCACTCTAATTGCCCTAGGCTAGTCTCACGTACTGCAGCTAGCCCACCATTTAGTTCTGGCTCTACCCCTCACAAAGTGACTATGCGAGCCTAGCCCCAGGCTAGGTGGGCTGGGTCCAGTTCACGTGTTCAATCTTTAACAGGCCCAACTAGTCCTCCACTAGACTCTCGTACAGACCACTTCCTCCCCTCCATTTTTATACATGTCTGACGTCTGAGGGGAGGGTACGTTGGAGGCAGTCTGGCTACATGAGATTAGTCCTCCACATCAAACTACTGCCTTATGTATGTATGTATGTAACCACTTATTTCATGTAACCACTTATTTCATGTAACCACTTATTTCATGTAACCACTTATTTCATGTAACCACTTATTTCATGTAACCACTTATTTCATGTAACCACTTGTTTCATGTAACCACTTGTTTCATGTAACCACTTATTTCATGTTACCACTTATTTCATGTAACCACTTGTTTCATGTAACCACTTGTTTCATGTAACCACTTGTTTCATGTAACCACTTATTTCATGTAACCGCTTGTTTCATGTAACCACTTGTTTCATGTAACCACTTGTTTCATGTAACCACTTGTTTCATGTAACCACTTGTTTCATGTAACCACTATCTGCAATCAGTACATACATAAGTATGTACATACATTATGAATCCAACCTTGTGTTAAATTATGTACGTATATAGAGTAATGACTCTAGTGTTATCTATTGCCTAGTCGTCCCAAGTATGTGTGTACCCATACGTAGCATGTGCTTCACTCTCCTGGTTGGTTTGAGTGAGTGAGTCAGTGAATGTACATATAAAGTGAGCAGTCTCCCTTTGACTGTACTCCATCTCAACACACACTTGAAGCATGTGTTGAACGTACGTAGACTAATTGAACAAAGTTCCACGAATCCTTTGATTCATTCCACTCTTCTTCAGGTGTGTATCTGGAAATGTTTGGCAGTGTTAATGAAGTAGGAGACGAGTCAGATTTGGATGAGGAGACACAGGACAGGGTCAAGCAGGAAATGGAGCGATTCACAAAGGAACTGGATGTGAACAAAGATGGCCATCTTGACAAAGTGAGGTTGTCATTGGCAGTGAGTCCGCTGTCAATTATTAGGCATAAATTTGAGTCCATTGGACTTACATACTGTTGTGTGCCGTAACGTATTCCCCATCACCCTCCTTCCTCTGCCCCTATCATACTGTGTCTTCTATGCTGTCCTCCTGCCCACCCTATGCCCTTTATTTATTTCTCATGTGCTTCCCTCCTCTCTTCCTTTCAATCCTGCCTCCTTCATAATTCCTCTCCCCTCCCTTCCTCCCTCCCTCTCTCTCCCTTCTCCCTCCCTCCCTCTCCCCTCTCCCTCTGTCCCTCCCTCTTCCCCTCCCCCCTCCCTCCCACTCCCCTCCCTCCCTCTCCCCACTACCTCCCTCCATCTCCCCTCTCCCATCGTCCCTCTCCCCACCCTCCTCCCCTCTCCCTCCCTCCCTCTCCCTCTCTCTCCTTTCCTCTCCCCTCCTCTTCCTCCCTCTCCCCACCTCTCTTTCCCCTCACTTCCCCTCTTCTCCCTTCCTCTCTCCTCCTCCCATATCCCTCCCTCTCCTAGGAGGAACTTGAGCCAATGGTCGTGCGTCGACGACGAACCAGTGCTACAGAAGAGGCAAACAGAATATTTGAACAGTCTGACAAGAACCAGGTGAGTGTTGTAAGGGCAGTGGAAAGGATAGGGACGGTGCTGTTGGGCGGATATGAAGGTTACCAAATTCATTTCTTGAGCCACAGTATGCAGTACATTGTGTAATGCCTAATGTTAAGTTATGTGTAAAACTGTGCATACGTAATGAGGATGTTACATGTGAGATAACTGACGATACATCGATCAATATAGCATGGTCTGTCTGTATTGAGCCATACATTTGTCTGGACACAGCTTTATATGATGGTAACCCAGTGCGTAATGCATGCTTAGTGGAAGAGGTGGATGTTTGGTTCTAATGGCATTAACAGCTTGCCAAGATGCAAGCTGAAGAGTATGTTGAAAGTAACCCTGTCATTGGAGACATCCATACATATGTACATACTACCAGGAGTCCTCCACACTACCATCACATCCTGTTCTCTCTTTGTAGGATGGTGAACTCACGCATGAGGAAGTGTTACAGAGCTATGACGAGTTCATGTCAGACTACTTTGTTGATGATGATGACGACGATGATGACGTGGTTGATGAATGGCATGACGAATTGTGACAAGTCTCCTAGTCTATGACACTTCTTCACTTTGCAGAGGAAGATTTAATGAATTGTTCAAAGGCAGCCTTGTCCTGTTTACGGGTTAAAAGTTTGCAATATGAATTTGGTCAAATCACAAAAATGGCAAACTTTAAATATCGTGATATGTTCCTGCCATACGGTAATATGGTTATCTTAGGCTTCTCAAACTGTGGGTTGTCAGTGCTTATTTGAATACAACAAATAGGCATGCAGGAGATATGCACACTAATTCCCTCAATATTATGACAGGTGTCTGTAGCAGCGCCGCTATATAGTCCATATGTAGTTTGGGCAGTGGGTGCGATGCAATGTATATGAAGTATGACAGATATGCACCGTCCTATAATTGGTTTCTATGGAAGCGGTCTTGAGCAGTGTGTATATATCAGCAGGCCTCTCTTGACTATGAATATCATTGTTGAGATCTGGAAACACGTGACCACAAAATGGCGTTTTGACGAAGAACACACGTGTGAAAGTATAGTTAACAATTTGTTCTCATCTCAGGTGTATTTAGCCGATTGTTCCCATTTGAAGTAAGCGAGACTTCGTATGTAGAAATTGACACAATTGGTAAGCGATAAATGGACTATCATATCATATTCTGCGTTTAGTTGTCTTTGGGATTAGTAGTTATGTACATGAACATGAACCGTTGTGTACGTGCGTACGCTAGCTACACAAGGAAGGAAGGAGGAATTGGAAGAAGACGCGTGTGAAAGTAGTTAGCAATTTGTTCCCAACCGAGGCTTCATATGTAGAAATTAACACCATTGGTAAGTGATGAGTGGTCTGTTACACCATATTCATTGTCTTTGGGGGCTAGTAGTTATGCACATAAACATGAACCTTTGAGGGACGTATACGTACCTACATGCACTACAGGGAAGCAATTCTCTCCCCCACTCAAAACAGTTTCTCTCACATACTCAACTCCTTTAATCCAGTTACAGGAGAGAAATATACACCGTTACTACAGTCTGCTTTGAAAATTGACCGAACCGACAGCACACGAGGTGAGGTCAACAGGATCACAGGAGCAGGTCAACCCACAGCACCACAGTACTTATGTGCACTATACATGCAGGCAATCTTTACAGCCAAGCACCACTACACAAGCTGTCTCTACGCACAACATATTACGGGTGGACAGTAAAGTAAATGGCCACAAGACACAATCCTCCCTTGTATGTCATAGCATAGGGGGTATTAGTGTACGTCACAGGAAGTTGCACACATTCCTCCTTCTCCTCCCCCCACCCACCCACCCCCCCACACATATCTAACTCATATCTCCTTAACGTCCCATCCCCCTCAACTCCTGGCTACTCTAGGAGTGAATGCAGCATCCCACCTCAGGAGTGCTTTGAGATTGACCAAGCCGACAGCACACAGGAGGTGAAAAAGTCTCCTGTCACAGAAGCAGGACCAGCCCACCCAATGGAGCAGGTCAACCCACAACACCTCGGTACTTATGTGCCCTATACACGCAGGCAATCTTTACGGCCAAGCACCACTACATACACATGATGTCTCTACGCACAACATATTACAGAAAATGGAAAGTACAGGAAATACGTAGATAGTCACATTGAGCTGATTTCCCACATGCAAATACATAGCTATGCTCACCTTCAAATATCACAGCATTAATGCACATGGTACTTGATGCTACAGTATAAAATGCAATGTATCGCGTACAATGGAAGGTCACGTACAGAGCAGCTGCGCACACACACACATGGTGTGTTGTATACAGTTACCCCTTTACATTATGCACAGTACATTGCCATGGTGCCAATGGTTGCATATACAGGTGTATATGGCTGGATGATTACTAATTTGCATTTCATACATAAAACACTGGAGTTGTGCAACCCCAGTTGATTAGGAGCCAAGCACATCCAGTCCTCTTCAGCCCCACATTGATGACACAGCACACTTGCATTTCAGGAAGCAGTTGTTAAGTATATGGGGCTATGCCGCAACTCGCTCAGTACGAATGACGTAATGACATGCAACAGTCAGCACAAAATGGAGGAATTTACTGATAACACTGGTTAGTACTGACGATTCCTAGTACTTTAACAAACTTATTATTGTTGAGCAGATTAGATAGGGTAAGGAATGTGGACATTAGGGAGAAGCTACGGCAGGAAGGCGTGTTAGATATGGTGAAGAGCAGACAGGAGAGGTGGAGGGTCAGAATGGAGGAGATGAGTGGGGAGAGGACAACTAGGAAGATTTTGAAGGAGAGATGGGAGGGAAAAGGCCCAGAGGAAGACCGAGATTGAGATGGACTGACAATTTTAAATAATCATATATACATTGTACTCATAATCAGTAACTTTATGTGGTCACTACAGAACTTCCTTTTGGCTCCTATTACATATATATGTATGTAGGGATGACCTCCAGTACTTGGAGAAACATCCATGTGGATGAATGAATGAATGATTATTGTATTGACTCCTCGCAATGAAAATAATTTATGGAGGGGTGCTACAATAGAACTATATTATACTATTGTTATACTGTTTATACTGTTCTCTGTGCCATCATTCAGGTATACCCACATATCAGCAGAGACGAAGCCAATTGGGCAGGTAAGCGACATTGCCGCATACATCAGAAAGTTGCAACCATATCCTCCTTCTCCCCCCCTCACACATACCTAACTCATATCTCCCTAACATCCCATCCCCCTCAACTGTGGCTACTCCAGTAAATGCAGCATCCCACCTCCGGAACCCTTTGAGATCGACCCAACCGACAGCACACAGGAGGTGAAAAAGTCTCCTGTCACAGAAGCAGCACCAGCCCACTCAATGCAGCAGGTCAACCCACAACACCTCGGTACGTGTGTGCACTATACATCCTGCCATGTGTTTACAGCCAAGCACCACAACACAGCACATTGTAAATCACTCCATGTGTGTGTAGCTATATGTATTTACAGATGAGATAGATCGATATGACTTCCCTTCTTAGGTACATTGCATTCACCTTTAAATATCACAGCATTAATACACATGGTACTTGATGCTACAGTATAAAATACAATGTGCCATGTACAATGGAAGGTCACAGAGCAGCTGCACACACACACACACACATGGTGTGTTGTATACAGTTACCCCTTTGCGTTATGCACAGTACATTGCCATGGTGCCATCCCGCCTGGAGTCAGCTTGGAGAGCCATCCAACTGGCAACCCACAAGAGGTGACGATGACACCTCCGATACCAGAAACAGGAATGAGGTTCACGACAAAGGGTGTCTTCCCTAAGATCCCTGATGTGGTGCCCGGATCTGACTAGCCGTCGCTGGTCAGCTGCAGGACATCTATGCACATTCATCACTGTTCTCACTGTTCAACAGGTACTCACTCATCCTCATCATGCAGGTCATTAGCTCAATTAGTTCAGCTCCTCACCTAATGCAAGCCATTACAACACAAGTGTGTATCCTTGTGTGCCATTTCCTTTGATGGCTTGATTTATTGCAAAATTATTGTAATCTCTTCTACTTATGACCACACACAAATAGTGAAGAAATGCTTAGGGGTGCATTGGACACTTACCCCACTACACCCCAAGGTTGACCGGTGGCGCGTGGGTGAGAGGAGTTAATATTATTACAGTCACTCTCAGCAATTTAAGTGTGCATAACAACGGGACACCTGAAATGAGCCAGAATTACTGAAGGTCCTGAAGCAGCACAGTCCATGGAGCGTTAGCATACATAAACGTCAAGCACTAGCAAGCATGCACACTATGTGAATGTAGAGGTTGCTCCTACACATGCATGGGTCAGTGGAAATGGTAGAACTGTTCAATTGTTACATACATCCCTTTTATATGCACTCATAGAAGGCCGCATGCGTTCATTGATCTGATTTCCTACATCAGCTGTACTCCTCTTTAAGTAACCTGCACATGGTACTTGATGCTACAGTATAAAATGCAATTAATGTACCACATGTAGTAGAGGGTCACAGAGCAGCTGTGCACAAACACACTCTTGTATGTAGTGTGTTGTGAACAATTATGCCTTTAAGTCATGCATAGGACATTGCCATGCATGTTGCCAGGCATGCGCAGGTGTGACTTTGTGGAAGAGACTGCGAGCACAAGCAGTGCCATAGGCTGTAGCCTCAGACTAGAGGTCACGTCAGCACTGTGAATGATCTGGAAGTGAAGAATCCCCAATTGCACATCACACGCTCCAATCAGTCATGAGACACAATCCAATCAGTCATGCAACGCACTCCAACCAATCATGTGACAGTACTGGAATGGCCAAGTCTCACCTCAGTTCATTGACCTGTACATGAGGCTGGACCTCCGCCATCCCAATACTGTCATTGAGTGATTGCAGGGTGCAATGTGCAGTCGGGATAAGGAAGCCATGAATCACTATATATGAGATCTCAGAGTATTTCCAAGTGCCTATATATATCTTAGGTAAAGACAACTCATAGCCTTTCAATATTAATGCACTGTGTATATAATGGCGACGTCATCGGTGCATTTGCGTTTTTTACGCGAGCTTAAAATGGAGGTCTTAGCAGTGAGTAAGAGTCTGCCTAAAGCTTGTAAAACTATATTATTCTAATAGTTTCCTCCCATTGAGAGTTGGTTAGAGAGTAAGTGCTGTCATAGACCTATTATACTATATTATACTCTTCTCTGTGTCATCGATTAGGTACTCCTACATATGAACAGAGACAAAGCCGAGTGAGCAGGTAATCAACATATGCAAGAGAAAGTTGCACCCACCCACCCAAACTCATCTTCCTAACATTTCATTCCTCTCAACTCCTGGGTACTCTAGGAGTGAATGCAACATCCCACCTCCAGAATGCTTTCAGATAAACCCAACCGACAGCACACGAGGTGAACAAGGTTACTAACTAAAACAGTTTCTGTCACAGAAGCAGGACCAGCCCAGCCAATGAAGCAAGTCAACCCACAACACCTCGGTATGTATGTATGTGCACTATACATGAAGGCAATCTTTGCAGCCAAGCACCACAACACACGCTGTCTCTACGCACATCATACCGTATGTTGCAAATGTTCACGATCAATAATTTTCATGAATGGAGCACATTCGCGAATGTTATTATCGCAAGCTTTTATGTTTGCACATACACAGTGTATTAGAGTACGCACTATTGTAACTACCAGTGATGTCACAATAAGATGGCAGACGTTGTTCGCAGTTGTAATGCTGTGCCAACTGTAAACTCACTCTAATTGCCCTAGGCTAGTCTCACGTACTGCAGCTAGCCCACCATTTAGTTCTGGCTCTACCCCTCACAAAGTGACTATGCGAGCCTAGCCCCAGGCTAGGTGGGCTGGGTCCAGTTCACGTGTTCATTCTTTAACAGGCCCAACTAGTCCTCCACTAGACTCTCGTACAGACCACTTCCTCCCCTCCATTTTTATACATGTCTGACGTCTGAGAGGAGGGTACGTTGGAGGTGGTCTGGCTACGCGAGATTAGTCCTCCACTACTGCCTTATGTAACCACTATATGCAATCTGTATGTACGTATGTACATACATTATGAGTCCAACCTTGTGTTAAATTATGTACGTATATAGAGTAATGACTCTAGTGTTACATATCTATTGCCTAGTCGTCCCAAGTGTGTACCCATACGTAGCATGTGCTTCACTCTCCTGGTTGGTTTGAGTGAGTGAGTCAGTGAATGTACATATAAAGTGAGCAGTCTCCCTTTGACTGTACTCCATACTTGAAGCGTGTGTTGAACGTACGTAGACTAATTGAACAAAGTTCCACGAATCCTTTGATTGATTCCACTCTTCTTCAGGTGTGTATCTGGAAATGTTTGGCAGTGTTAATGAGGTAGGCGATGAGTCAGATTTGGATGAGGAGACACAGGACAGGGTCAAACAGGAAATGGAGCGATTCACAAAGGAACTGGATGTGAACAAAGATGGCCATCTTGACAAAGTGAGGTTGTCATTGGCAGTGAGTCCACTGTCAATTATTAGGCATAAATTTGAGTCCATTGCACTTACATACTGTTGTGTGCCGTAAAGTATTCCCCATCACCCTCCTTCCTCTGCCCCTATCATACTGTGTCTTCTATGCTGTCCTCCTGCCCACCCTATGCCCTTTATTTATTTCTCATGTGCTTCCCTCCTCTCTTCCTTTCAATCCTGCCTCCATAATTCCTCTCCCCTCCCTTCCTCCCTCCCTCTCTCTCCCTTCTCCCTCCCTCCCTCTCCCCTCTCCCTCTGTCCCTCCCTCTTCCCCTCCCCCCTCCCTCCCTCTCCCCACTACCTCCCTCCATCTCCCCTCTCCCGTCGTCCCTCTCCCCACCCTCCTCCCCTCCCCTCTCCCTCCCTCCCTCTCCCTCTCTCCTTTCCTCTCCCCTCCCTCCCACTCCCCTCCCTCCCTCTCCCCACTACCTCCCTCCATCTCCCCTCTCCCATCGTCCCTCTCCCCACCCTGCTCCCCTCTCCCTCCCTCCCTCTCCCTCTCTCTCCTTTCCTCTCCCCTCCTCTTCCTCCCTCTCCCCACCTCTCTTTCCCCTCACTTCCCCTCTTCTCCCTTCCTCTCTCCTCCTCCCCCATCCCTCCCTCTCCTAGGAGGAACTTGAGCCAATGGTCGTGCGTCGACGCCGAACCAGTGCTACAGAAGAGGCAAACAGAATATTTGAACAGTCTGACAAGAACCAGGTGAGTGTTGTAAGGGCAATGGAAAGGATAGGGACGGTGCTGTTGGGCGGATATGAAGGTTACCAAATTCATTTCTCCACAGTATGCAGTACGTTGTGTAATGCCTAACGTTAAGTTAGGTTCTGTGTAAAACTGTGCTTATGTGAAGTACATACATGGACTGATGTTTACACGTACATCACATACACACACATCAGTATAAATCGTCTGTCTGTATTGAGCCATGTATTAGCCTGGACGCAGCTTTACATGATGGTAACCCAGTGCATAGTGCGTGCGTAGTGGAGGTAGATGTTTGGTTCTAATGACGTTAACAGCTTGCCAAGACACAGTAGAAGACTGGCAAGCTGAAGAGTAGGTTGAAAGTAACCCTGTCATTGGAGACGTCCATACAGACTACTACACACTAGGAGTCTTCCACACTACCATCACTTCCTCTTCTCTCTTTGTAGGATGGTGAACTCACGCATGACGAAGTGTTACAGAGCTATGACGAGTTCATGTCAGACTACTTTGTTGATGATGATGATGACGATGATGACGTGGTTGATGAATGGCATGACGAATTGTGACAAGTCTCCTAGTCTATGACACTTCTTCACACATTCACCACACATGCAGGCTGACACAGCTGTCTACTTCATTATGTGTGTGCATCAACCATACAACATGCGCACCTTGCTCTTTTCACCAATTTCGTTTATACTGCATAGCGGGAGCATTTTGCAGAAGAAGATTTAATGAATTGTTCAAAGGCAGCCTTGTCCTGTTTACGGGTTAAAAGTTTGCAATATGAATTCGGTCAAATCACAAAAATGGCAAACTTTAAATATCGTGAAATGATCCTGCCATACGGTAATATGGTTATCTTAGGTAGTCTGACAATTTTGCTGCCCAAACTGTGCATTGTCAGTGCTTATTTGAATACAACAAATAGGCATGCAGGAGATATGCACACTAATTCCCTCAATATTATGACAGGTGTCTGTAGCAGCGCCGCAATATAGTCCATATGTAGTTTGGGCAGTGGGTGCGATGCAATGTATATATGGTATGACAGATATGCACCGCCCTATAATTGGTTTCTATGGAAGCCGTCTTGAGCACGTGTGTATCAGCAGGTCTCTGTTGAATATGAATATCATTGTTGAGGGCATGACTACGAACCAGATGACCTTTTGACCCAGGACGTTGGCGAAGAAGAAAGTTCGCAAAGGTGTATTTAGCCGATTGTTCCCATTTGAAGTAACCGAGACTTCGTATGTAGAAATTGACACAATTGGTAAGCGATAAATGGACTATCATATCATATTCTGCGTTTAGTTGTCTTTGGGAGTAGTAGTTATGTACATGAACATGAACGGTTGTGTACGTGCGTACGCTAGCTACACAAGGAAGGAAGGAGGAATTGGAAGAAGACGCGTGTGAAAGTAGTTAGCAATTTGTTCCCAACCGAGGCTTCATATGTAGAAATTAACACCATTGGTAAGTGATGAGTGGTCTGTTACACCATATTCATTGTCTTTGGGGGCTAGTAGTTATGCACATAAACATGAACCTTTGAGGGACGTATGCGTACCTACATGCACTACAGGGAAGCAATTCTCTCCCCCACTCAAAACAGTTTCTCTCGCATACTCAACTCCTTTAATCCAGTTACAGGAGAGAAATAAACAACCTCACTACAGTCTGCGTTGAAAACTGACCAAACCGACAGCACACAAGAGGTGAGGTCAACAGGATCACAGGAGCAGGTCAACCCACAGCACCACAGTACTTATGTGCACTATACACGCAGGCAATCTTTACAGCCAAGCACCACTACACAAGCTGTCTCTACGCACAACATGTTACGGATGGACTGTAAAGTAAATGGCCACAAGACACAATCCTCCCTTGTATGTCATAGCATAGGGGGTATTAGTGTACGTCACAGGAAGTTGCACACATTCCTCCTTCTCCTCCCCCCACCCACCCACCCACCCACACATATCTAGCTCATATCTCCCTAACGTCCCATCCCCCTCAACTCCTGGCTACTCTAGGAGTGAATGCAGCATCCCACCTCAGGAGTGCTTTGAGATTGACCAAGCCGACAGCACACAGGAGGTGAAAAAGTCTCCTGTCACAGAAGCAGGACCAGCCCACCCAATGGAGCAGGTCAACCCACAACACCTCGGTACTTATGTGCACTACACATGCAGGCAATCTTTACAGCCAAGCACCACTACATACACATGCTGTCTCTACGCACATCATATTACAGAAAATGGAAAGTACAGGAAATACGTAGATAGTCACATTGAGCTGATTTCCCACATGCAAATACATAGCTATGCTCACCTTCAAATATCACAGCATTAATGCACATGGTACTTGATGCTACAGTATAAAATGCAATGTATCGCGTACAATGGAAGGTCACGTACAGAGCAGCTGCACACACACACACATGGTGTGTTGTATACAGTTACCCCTTTACATTATGCACAGTACATTGCCATGGTGCCAATGGTTGTATATACAGGTGTATATGGCTGGATGATTACTAATTTGCATTTCATACATAAAACACTGGAGTTGTGCAACCCCAGTTGATTAGGAGCCAAGCATATCCAGTCCTCTTCAGCCCCACATTGATGACACAGCACACTTACATTTCAGGAGGCAGTTGTTAAGTATATGGGGCTATGCCACAACTCGCTCAGTATGAATGACGTAATAACTGTAATGACGTCACTGTGACGTGCAACACTCAGCACTTCAAAATGGAGGGATTTGTCGATAATGGTAAAGTATTCAAAATTTCCAGTACTTTAACAAACTTATTATTCTATTAACTCCGCGCAATGAAAATAATTTATGGAGGGGTGCTACAATTGAATGATTATACTATATTATACTGTTCTCTGCGCCATCGTTTAGGCATTCCCACATATCAACAGAGACGAAGCCCATTGGGCAGGTAAGCGACATTCCCGCATACACCAGAAAGTTGCACACATTCCTCCTTTTTCTTCCCCCCCCCCCCCACCCACCCACACATATCTAACTCATATCTCCCAAACATGTGTTCATCCCCTCAACTACTGGCTACTCCAGGAGTGAACGCAGCATCCCACCTCCGGAACCCTTTGAGGTTGACCCAACAGACACCACACAGGAGGTGAAAAAGTCTCCTGTCACAGAAGCAGGACCAGCCCACCCAATGCAGCAGGTCAACCCACAACACCTCGGTTCAGCGTTCAGCACGCGTGTCAAGATGGATGCTACCGAAACTGGTCAGCTGAGGCTATCTGGGCTTGTAACAACGTATAATCTTAACAATTCCTCACACTTGAGTAGTTAATGGAGGAGTTGCAGTGATAAAGTTATTGTACGGCTTTGTGTATTTAGATATTCCTCATATGTCTGTACATGGACAGAGAGAACGTCAAGTGAGACGGTATGCAATCGGATATCAGTGTATGCCACAGGAAGTCGCACACATTCCTCCTTTTCCCCCCTCACACACACACACACTCCCAAACTCATCACCCTAACCTGTTCATCCCCTCAACTACTGGCTACTCCATGAGTGAACGCAGCATCCCACCTCCGGAACCCTTTGAGGTTGACCCAACAGACAGCACACAGGAGGTGAAAAAGTCTCCTGTCAAAGAAGCAGGACCAGCCCACTCAATGGAGCAGGTCAACCCACAGCACCTCGGTACTTATGTGCACTATACATCCTGCCATGTGTTTATAGCCAAGCACCGCTACACAAGACATTATAAATCACTCCTTGTGTGTGTAGCTATATGCATATACAGCTGAGATAGATCTACATCGCATTCACCTTTAAATATCACAGCATTAATGCACATGGTACTTGGTGGTACAGTATAAAATGCAATGTACCATGTACAATGGAAGGTCACAGAGCAGCTGCACACACACACACACACACATGGTGTGTTGTATACAGTTACCCCTTTACATTATGCACAGTACATTGGCATGCTGCCATCCCGCCTGGAGTCAGCTTGGAGAGCAATCCAACTGGCAACCCACAAGAGGTGACGACTCCTCCGATCCCAGAAACAGGAATGAGGCTCACGACAAAGGGTGTCTTCCCACAGATCACTGGTTCCGGTGCCAAGATCTGACTAGCTGGTCTGCTGCAGGACATGCATCTTATGCACATTCACAGCATTTTGAAGCAACACTATTTAACAGGTATTCACTCATCCTCACCAGGTCATTAGCTCGATCAGTTCAGCTCAGCTCTTCACTAATACAAGCCATGACAACACAAGTGTGTATCCTTGTGTGCCATTTCCTTCGATGGTTTGATTTATTGCAAAATTATTGTAATCTCTTCTACTTATGACCACACACAAATAGTGAAGAAGTACTTAGGAAGGCGATGAATATGAATACCATGCATGAATGTCATGTATGCGTTCATACATAGATGATCACTTCATCTGATTCCCCACATTAGCAATACTCTTCTTTAAATATCACAGCATTAATGCACAAGGTACTTGATGCTACAGTATAAAATACAATGTACCCTGTACAATGGAGGGTCACTGAGCAGCTGCGCACACACACACACACACACACACACACACACACACACACATACACACACACACACACACACACACACACACACACACACACACACACACACACACACACACACACACACACACACACGGTGTGCTGTATACAGTTATCCCTTTACATTATGCACAGTACATTGCCATGGTGCCATCCTACCTGCAGTCCCCTTGGAGAGCCACCCAACTGGTAACCCACAAGAGGTAACCCCTGCTCCGATCCCAGAAACAGGATTGAAGCTCACGACGAAGGGTGTCTTTCCACAAATCACTGATTCTGGTGTCCTCTGATGAGACGGTCGCTTGTTTTCTGACATCATACTCATATTCACAGCATAGTGCAGCATCACTATTTACCCTTAAACTAAAGGGTTAACAGGTACTCACTCATCCTCACTAGCTCATTAGCTCAGTTCAGCTCTGCACCTTATGCTTAATGCTTTAAGTTTATTACAGCACAAGTTGTAACATATGTATTGTAATCTTTTTCCTCCTCTTCTACTTATGACCACACACAAATAGTGAAGAAGTGCTTAGTGGTGCATTGGACACTTACGCACTTACCGGTGGCGAGTGGGGGTGAGATGAGTTAGTATTATGTGCAGTCTCAGCAATTTATTCGTGCAGAACAACAAGAAACCTGAAATGAGCAAGCATTACTGAAGGTGCTGAAGCATTACACATTAGCTGCATCCCTTGAGCAATATTCATATAGTATCATAGCCATGTAATAGTGTGTGTTCCTGTAGGCGTGTGTCAATGTGTGGCTCAATGAATATGAATTTTGCATTGCATATAACCATGGAGTTGTGTAGTTGATTAGGAGCCATGCATCCAGTGCTCTTCACCACCACCACCCCACCCCCCCCCCATTTGTGATGCAGCCCCTTGCATTTCAGGAGACAGCTGCTGAGTATGAATAACATGCATAGGGGCTAGCAGACCGTAATGCACTGTGCTATAATGACGTCACGTCATCGTTGCACTTGCGTTTTTTACGCGCGAGCTTAAAATGGAGGTCTTAGCGGGCGAGTAAGTGTCCGCCTAAAGCTTGTAAAGCAATATTATTCTAATAGTTTCCTCCCATTGAGAGTTGTTTAGGGAGGAAGTGCTGTCATAGACCTATTATACTATATTATACTGTTCTCTGTGTCATCGATTAGGTACTCCTACATATGAACAGAGACAAAGCCGAGTGAGCAGGTAATCAACATATGCAAGAGAAAGTTGCACCCACCCACCCACACAAACTCATCTTCCTAACGTCCCATCCCTCTCAATTCCTGGCTACTCTAGGAGTGAATGCAACATCCCACCTCCAGAATGCTTTCAGATAAACCCAACCGACAGCACACAAGAGGTGAACAAGGTTACTAACTAAAACAGTTACTGTCACAGAAGCAGGACCAGCCCAGCCAATGAAGCAAGTCAACCCACAACACCTCGGTACGTATGTATGTGCACTATACATGAAGGCAATCTTTGCAGCCAAGCACCACAACATGCTGTCTCTACGCACATCATACCGTATGTTGCAAATGTTCACGATCAATAATTTTCATGAATGGAGTACATTCGCGAATGTTATTATCGCAAGCTTTTATGTCCGCACATACACGGTGTATTAGAGTACGCACTATTATAACTACCAGTGATGTCACAATAAGATGGCAGACGTCGTTCGCAGTCGTAATGCTATGCCAGCTGTAAACTCACTCTAATTGCCCTAGGCTAGTCTCACGTACTGCAGCTAGCCTGCCGTTTAGTTCTGGCTCTACCCCTCACAAAGTGACTATGTGTGACTAGCCCCAGTCAGATTTGGATGAGGAGACACAGGACAGGGTCAAGCAGGAAATGGAGCGATTCACAAAGGAACTGGATGTGAACAAAGATGGCCATCTTGACAAAGTGAGGTTGTCATTGGCAGTGAGTCCGCTGTCAATTATTAGGCATAAATTTGAGTCCATTGCACTTACATACTGTTGTGCGTCGTAAAGTATTCCCCATGGTTCTCCTTCCTCTGCCCCTATCATACTGTGTCTTCTATGCTGTCCTCCTGCCCACCCTATGCCCTTTATCTCCTCCTCATGTGCATCCCTCATCTTTTTCTTTCGATCCTACTCTCTGTGTCTATGTCCCTCTACAAACTTATTATTGTAATAAATTCCTTGAACTGAGAGTAGTTTATGGAGGAGGTGCTGTGATATAACTACTGTATTGTTGTGTGTGCCATATTTAGGTGATTATATGCTGTACTTGAACAGGGCCGACGACACCCAGCAAGCCAGCTGTAAGCCTTCATACCACAGGCAGTTGCACCCACCCCCCCACACACACACTCCCAATCTCATCACCCTAACATGTTCACCCCTCAATTCCTAGCTACTCCAGGAGCGAATACAGCATCCTCCCTGTGGGATTTACTGACATCAACCCAACAGACAGCACACACGAGGTAGAATTGGCCCCGGTCACAATAGAAGAAGGACCAGCTGCCTACCCCATGGAGCCTGTCTTCCCAGAAAACCTTGGTATGTATGTGCACAATACAGTCTGCCATACTTCACAGCCAAGTACCACACATTCTGCCTCTATGCACAACATATTACAGATGGAGTGTATACATGTAAATATCAAAGCATCAATGCATGGTACTGATGTTCAATATGAAATGCAATGTGCCACTTACGTACAGTAGAGGGTCACAGAACAACTACACACACAGATATGGTGTGTTGCATACATTTTCCCCTTTACCCTATGCACAGTGCACAGTGCACTATGTATACCATGCTGCCATCCCGCCTGCAGTCCGCTTGGAGAGCCATCCAACTGGCAACACACAAGACGTGACGACTGTTTCAGTCGGAGCATCAGGAACAGGGTCCTCGGCAGAGAAGCTGACATCTTATCCATGTTCACATTGACAAGTGGTTTTTGGAACATTACTATTTAACAGATACTGACTCATTTTCTCACTATATACATCGGTCATTAGCAACACTGTCTCTCACCTACGTATACGTACATGCTTCATCTCTTCACCTAACGCAAGCTGTTTTGACACAATACTGTATCCCTGGTATCGTTTCCTGCAAGTGATGGTGTGTGCATTATTGTGTCAGAGACAGAATGTCTACAAGAGTTCCATCCCACAGGGCTAGGACAGCTGGTCATCAGTATGATGGCCAATCCGACAATGATGGCTGTAGAGCTGGTGAATTGACTAGCTTCCATTACCTGCCACTGTTGGTGACATTTGTCTTTCACTTCAACTTTCCACCTGACTCAGCTTTCCTCTCTCCCCTACCTTCCCTCACACACACACACACACACACACACGTACACACACACACACACACGTACACACACACACACCACACACACACACACACACACACACACACGTACTTACACACACACACACACACACGTACGTACACACACACACACACACGTACACACACACGCACACACACACACACACATGTACACACACACACACGTACACACACTCACACACACACTTACACACACACACACACTCACACACACACACACACACTTACACACACACACACGTACACACACACACACACACACACACACACACACGTACACACGTACACACACACGTACACACACACACACGTACACACACACACACACGTACACGTACACACACACACACGTACACACATACACACACACACACTCACACACACACACACTTACACACACACACACACACTTACACACACACACACACACACACTTACACACACACACGTACACACACACACACACATACACACACACACGTACACACACACACACACACACACACACACACACACACACGTACACACACACACACACACACACACACACACACACACACACACACACGTACACACACACACACACACACACACAGGAATTTGTCCAGGAAGAAGCTGACTAGCTCTGACTCATACTCAAAATTATCTTCACCTAATGCAAGCCATCACAACACAAGTCTGTATTCTTGTGTGTCATTTCCTTCAATGGTTTGATTTATTGCAAAATTATTGTAATCCTTATGGCCACACATAGAATAGAAGTACTTAGTGGTACATGGGACACTTACTTACCTCGCTACACCCCAAGGTCGACCGGTGGCGTGTGGGGGTGAGAGGAGTTAATATTGCAGTCACTCTCAGCAATTTACTTGTGCATAACAACGGGACACCTGAAATGAGCCAGAATTACTGAAGGTCCTGAAGCAGCACAGTCCATGGAGCGTTAGCATACATAAACGTCAAGCACTAGCAAGCATGCACACTGTGTGAATGTAGAGGTTGCTCCTATAGACATGCATGGGTCAGTGGAAATGGTAGAACTGTTCAATTGTTACATACATCCCTTTTATATGCACTCATAGAAGGCCGCATGCGTTCATTGATCTGATTAATGCTAATGGTACTTGATGCTACAGTATAAAATGCAATTAATGTACCACATGTAGTGGAGGGTCACAGAGCAGCTGTGCATGCACACACATGTATGTAGTGTGTTGTGAACAATTTAATGCAAGCTGTTTTGACACAATACTGTATCCCTGGTATCGTTTCCTGCAAGTGATGGTCAATGCTTGGAATTATATATAGCAAGATTCTTGTAATACCGTTTACCTCTATGTCTACCTTTACTGTGTAAGTCATGCACAGCACATTGCCATGTTGCCAGGCATGTGTAGGTGTGACTCTGTGGAAGAGCACAAACAGCACCACAGGCTGTAGTCTCTGGCCATGGACTAGAGGCCACATCAGCACTGTGAATGATCTGGAAGTGAAGATTCCCATTTGCACATCACATGCTCCAATCAGTACGTCATGTGACACAATCCAATCAGTCATGTGACACATTCCAACTCTTCAGCCCCCACATTGGTAACGCAGCACACTTGCATTTCAGGAGACAGCTGCTGAGTAGGTGTGTATTACGTAAGCACATGAAGAAGCTGCCGGTAATTTGTGCCTAGCGTTTGTACAAATATTATTCTAATAGTTTCCTCCCCCTGAGACTTGTTTATGTAGGAGGTGCTGTAAGAGAACTATTATACTATATTATACTGTTCTCTGTGCCATCGTTTAGGTATTCCTACATAATTTATGCATAAAATTATGTCACGCTATTGTCAGGTGGTATTATGCAAGCACACGTGTGGCATGCGTATTGCATCAGCTTCGTGTGTGGTCAGCGAGAGTATGGGATTGTCTTTGAGTCTGTGTACGTCAGCACCTTAGATACATAGGATAGTTTACACAATCTATGGAGGGGTGTCTGTGATATTGCTCTGCATTTAGGTGCTTACGCGGTTGGACCTGAACAGCCACGTCCAGTTGCCCAGTAAGAAAGTGCCTCCATTTTCTCTCACCCTCCTCCTACCCTTACATCCTCTAATTCCTTTATCCACTTTCAGCTGGAGAGACTTCAAACCACTTCCCATAATTAACCTCCATCGAAGGGGGTTTGTCCTAGAGGTGATGTCCATTCTGTTTGCGCAAGGAGGTAAAGTGCACCCGACGCAACACTTGCATGTTTGCATGCGTTATTGTGCCAGAGATCGAGAAACACCAACAGAAACAGTTTCATCCCTCGATCCCACACAGATCACGTCATGCAGATCATGGCTGATCCAGCTATGATGGCAGCTGTCCAGGTGAGTTGACCAGCTTCCATTTTCCTGCCACTTGGTTCTCTTCTAGCACTTACGCTGTATCCAGTGTCCCTTCCATGCTATCATCTGATTTTTGTCCTTCACTTGAACCCTCCACCTGACTCAGCCTTCATCTCTCCCCTCCCCTCCCTCCCTCACACACACACACACACACACACACACACACACACACACACACACACACACACACACACACACACACACACACACACACACACACACACACACACACACACACACACACACACACACACACACACACACACACACACACACACACACACACGTACACACACACACACTCGTACACACGTACACACACACACACACGTACACACACACACACACACACACACACACACACACACACACGCGCGCACACACACACACACACACACACGTACACACACACACACACGTACACACGTACACACACACACACACGTACACACACACACGTACACACACACACACACGTACACACACACACACACACACACACACGTACACACACACACACACACACACACACACACACACACACACACACACACACACACACAGGACTTTGTCCTGGCTGACAATAATGACAAGTGACATTAATGGCACACAAGGATACACACTTGTGTTGTAATGGATTTCGGTGAACTTATATGCGGTGAAGTGAGCTAATGATGATAGCTAGTGAGTGATGAGTGACCTGTTAATAGCGATGCTAAAAATGATGTGACTATACGCTTGTCAGCTTTTTCATTTCCTTCGATTGCTTGATTTATTGCAAAATTATTGTAATCTTTTTCCTACTTATGACCACACACAAAACTAGTGAAGAAGTGCTTAGTGGTGCATGGGACACTTACGTACTTATCTCGCTACACCCCAAGGTCAAACGGTGGTGTGTGTATGTATGAGATCTCAGAGTTCTTGTAAAGGCCTGAGTGGCTAGGTTGAGTTTCCATGTGTCACTTGTTGCATACTAGCCAAAAGATTAACCCTTGTTAAGACGTTTCGGTAGCTGACTGCTACCTTCATCAGTGTGTCCATCAATGAATGATGAAGGTAGCAGTCAGCTACCGAAACGTCTGATAAAGTGTTAATCTTTTGGCTAGTGTGTTAATTAGAATTTGACAAGAGAATGTGTATCCGCAACACATCACAGAGTTAATACAACCGCTGTTACAAGTGGAGCTTCGTTCTTCTCCAGTTTCGCCGGTTGGAGTTGTATCTGTAGGAGGAGCGGACAGATGAAATGACTCTCCACGGCCACACAAACAACTGTTCTTAGCTTTCACAGGCAAACAGTTACAGTCTCACTTTATTGTGCTGTTGGTCTTCATTCGAAACCAGTTTGGGATTGAGCGGTTTCGACGCGCCTTTATGGCCAGTCTTCTCTTGATCACTAGCCGCTTGTGGGCAGGCTACGTAGACAAATAGCAAATGAACACAGCAACTCTAACATAATCTAGCTGTGCAAATGTGAAGATGAAAAGCGAGAGGAGGGTCTTGATAAAGCTGAGGGGAGGTACTGCACCGTTTCAAATAGAGACAGGCAGATGGCATGGATTAAAAAGAGAGGAAAGAGTATGTAAAGAGTGTGATAGTGGAGAGGTGGAGGATACACATACACACACACACATACACGTACAACACACACACACGTACACACGTACACACACACACACTCACACACACACACACTTACACACACACACACACACTTACACACACACACACACACACACACACTTACACACACACACGTACACACACACACACACATACACACACACACACGTACACACACACACACACACACACACACACACACACGTACACACACACACATACACACACACACACACACACACACACACGTACACACGTACACACACACGTACACACACACACACACGTACACACACACACACACATACACGTACACACACATACACACACACACGTACACACACACACACACTCACACACACGCACACACACACACACACACACACTTACACACACACACACACACACACACACTTACACACACACACGTACACACACACACACACATACACACACACACGTACACACACACACACGTACACACACACACACGTACACACACACACATACACACACACACACACATACACACACACACGTACACACGTACACACACACGTACACACACACACACACGTACACACACACACACACACACACATACACGTACACACACACACACGTACACACGTACACAAACACACACTCACACACACACACACTTACACACACACACACACACTTACACACACACACACACACACACACACACACACACTTACACACACACACGTACACACACACACACACATACACACACACACACGTACACACACACACACACACACACACACACACACACACACACACACGTACACACACACACATACACACACACACACACACACACACGTACACACGTACACACACACGTACACACACACACGTACACACACACACACACACATACACGTACACACACATACACACACACACGTACACACACACACACTCACACACACGCACACACACACACTTACACACACACACACACACACACACACACACACTTACACACACACACGTACGTACACACACACACACACGTACACACACACACGCACACACACACACACGTACACACACACACACACATGTACACACACACACGTACACACGTACACACACACACTCACACACACACTTACACACACACACACACTCACACACACTTACACACACACACTTACACACACACACACGTACACACACACACACACACACACACACACACACACGTACACACGTACACACACACGTACACACACACACACACGTACACACACACACACACGTACACACATACACACACACACTCACACACACACACACTTACACACACACACACACACTTACACACACACACACACACACACTTACACACACACACGTACACACACACACACACATACACACACACACGTACGCACACACACACACACACACACACACACACGTACACACACACGTACACACACACACACACACATACACACACACACACACACACACACACACACACACACACACACACACAGGAATTTGTCCAGGAAGAAGCTGACTAGCTCTGACTCATACTCAAAATTATCTTCACCTAATGCAAGCCATCACAACACAAGTCTGTATTCTTGTGTGTCATTTCCTTCAATGGTTTGATTTATTGCAAAATTATTGTAATCCTTATGGCCACACATAGAATAGAAGTACTTAGTGGTACATGGGACACTTACTTACCTCGCTACACCCCAAGGTCGACCGGTGGCGTGTGGGGGTGAGAGGAGTTAATATTGCAGTCACTCTCAGCAATTTACTTGTGCATAACAACGGGACACCTGAAATGAGCCAGAATTACTGAAGGTCCTGAAGCAGCACAGTCCATGGAGCGTTAGCATACATAAACGTCAAGCACTAGCAAGCATGCACACTGTGTGAATGTAGAGGTTGCTCCTATAGACATGCATGGGTCAGTGGAAATGGTAGAACTGTTCAATTGTTACATACATCCCTTTTAATATGCACTCATAGAAGGCCGCATGCGTTCATTGATCTGATTAATGCTAATGGTACTTGATGCTACAGTATAAAATGCAATTAATGTACCACATGTAGTGGAGGGTCACAGAGCAGCTGTGCATGCACACACATGTATGTAGTGTGTTGTGAACAATTTAATGCAAGCTGTTTGACACAATACTGTATCCCTGGTATCGTTTCCTGCAAGTGATGGTCAATGCTTGGAATTATATATAGCAAGATTCTTGTAATACCGTTTACCTCTATGTCTACCTTTACTGTGTAAGTCATGCACAGCACATTGCCATGTTGCCAGGCATGTGTAGGTGTGACTCTGTGGAAGAGCACAAACAGCACCACAGGCTGTAGTCTCTGGCCATGGACTAGAGGCCACATCAGCCAGAGGTGTGTACTGGAAGCCTCACACATCCGTACGGAACACCAAACAATTAACCTGACGAGGGCCCCTTACCGTCAGAGTACAACCCCTTGATTCGCCAACTGAGACCAGCTGCAGTCTGACTACATTAATATTACAGCATGCTTCTGATATATTGTACATGTGCATGTTCTGACAGTATTATTAATGCTATTCTAGTGTCATTATTATCTTTGTTACTATTCCTTTCCTGACCTCACCTCCTGTCACTAATTCCCACACCATTTATGTGTATAAAATGCCTGCCAGTTTTGTAACATTATCTTTTCTCACTGCTGAGGACCCAGGATTGAGTTGAACATCTGAATCAAGTGACCTCGACATCGTCCTATGAATTTTTGGCCAGTGGAGTTGGAGAGGAGCCTAGGAGAGGATCCCAATACTGTGTCATTGAGTGATTGCAGGGTGCAATATGCAGTTGGGACAAGGAAGCCTTGAATCACTATGTATGTATGAGATTTCAGAGTACTACCCAAGTGCCCGTATCTTAGGTAATGACAGCTCATAGCCTTGGAATTTCTGGAGGTCTGGCATAAGCCTTGTAGTGTACAATCTTGTACCCTGCATAGCCATGGAGCCAATTGATTAGTGCATCCAGTGCTCCTCGCCCCCACATTGATGGTGCAACACACTTGCATTTCAGGAGACGGCTGCTGAGTATAATATCATGCATAGGGGCTAGCAGACAGCCCCAATATGCACGATGTATATAATAATTTATGCGTTCATATAATTATGTCACGTTATCATGTGTGTCTTACGTAAGCAAATTTGCAGTCAAGCCACATGTGTGGGCCGGGGCAGTGAACATCGTAGTACGTGTACACAGGTAATATCACTCAAAGCCTTGTAACATAATAGTTTCCTTCAAGGGAGTTGTTTATGTGGGAGATGCCGCCATTTCAATAGTTCCCCCTCACTGGGACCTGTTACGTACTGTTGCGCTGTCATAGATTACGTATCCTATATTATCTCACTGTTCTCTGTGTCATCATTAATTTTAGGTATTCCCACATAACAACAGAGACTTACTTGCATTTCAGGAGACAGCTGCTGAATATGAATATCATGCATAGGGGCTAGCAGACAGCCGTAACATACACTGTGTATATAATATATGCATGCATAATGATGTCATGCCATCGTCAGGTGCGTGCTGAACACGTGTTTGCGATGGGCAAGACCGCTGCTGCAGGTTAGAACTTGCCTAGAGCATGTAACAACTGATTATCATAGTAGTTCCTCCCCCTGAGACTTGTTTATGTAGGAGGTGCTGTAAGAGAACTATTATTCTATATTATACTGTTCTCTGTGTCATCGTTTAGGTATTCCTACGTATGAACAGAGACGAAGCCAAGTAAGCAGGTAATCAACATATATAAATAAGAATGTTCCACCCACCCACCCACACAAACTCATCTCCCTAACGTCCCATCCCTCTCAACTCCTGGCTACTCTAGGAGTGAATACAGTATCCCACCTCCAGAATGTTCAGGGATTGACCAAGTCGACACCACACAAGAGGTGACAACTACTCCAGTCACAGCAGCAGGAGCAGGGCTCCCAACACAGCTGTGTGTTTGTACACGGATCACTAGTTCTAGCATTCTCTGATGACTGATTAGTCAACGTCTCATGCAGCTCTTTTAACGAATTGTGACAAGTCTCCTACTCTATGACACTTCTTCACACATTCACCACACATGCAGGCTGATGCAGCTGTCTACTTCATTGTGTTTATGCATCATCCCTTCATCACTCATGTACCTTGCTGCATCAACATCTTTTCTGGTATAGTTCCTTTAGGCAGTCTTACCATTGTTTGTCTGGCCTGTCATAGGATACAAGTGGGTATGCATATACAATATACAATTGTGTTTGTGTTTATTTTGTTGCCACAGTGACGTGTGCACAATTGAACATGTATAAATTTATGGTGGGGCTGTCCTCACCAACTAGATTGGGCATGCCCAACACACTTATGCAAACTTATTGTTCTAATCATTTCCGCCCACGAGGGTATTTTATGTTGACGTCACCGCCACGTATTTCAACATGGAGGACAACACGGCTGGTAAGATCAGATGTACGTAGCCCTTCTACAAACATATTATTGTAATAAATTCCTTGCACTGAGAGTAGCTTATGGAGGAGGTACTGTGATACAACCACTGTATTGTTGTGTGTGCCATATTTAGGTGATTATATGCCTGTACTTGAACAGGGACGACGACACCCAGCAAGCCAGCTGTAAGCCTTCATACCACAGGCAGTTACACCCCCCCCCCCACACACACATACTCCCAATCTCATCACCCTAACATGTTCACCCCTCAATTCCTAGCTACTCCAGGAGCGAATACAGCATCCTCCCTGTGGGATTTACTGACATTGACCCAACAGACAGCACACACGAGGTAGAATTGGCCCCGGTCACAAAAGAAGAAGGACCAGCTGCCTACCCCATGGAGCCCGTCTTCCCAGAAAACCTTGGTATGTATATGTACAATACAGTCTGCCATTCTTCACAGCCAAGTACCACACATTCTGTCTCTATGCACAACATATTACAGATGGAGTGTATACATGTAAATATCAAAGCATCAATGCGTGGTACTGATGTTCAATATGAAATGCAATGTGCCACTTACGTACAGTAGAGGGTCACAGAACAACCACACACACAGATATGGCGTGTTGCATACATTTTCCCCTTTACCCTATGCACAGTGCACTATGTATACAATGCTGCCATCCCGCCTGCAGTCCGCTTGGAGAGCCATCCAACTGGCAACACACAAGACGTGACGACTGTTTCAGTCGGAGCATCAGGAACAGGGTCCTCAGCAGAGAAGCTCACATCTTATCCATGTTCACATTGACAAGTGGTTTTTGGAACATCACTATTTTAACAGAAACTGACTCATTTCTCACTTTATACGTCGGTCATTAGCAACACTGGCTCTCACCTACATACATACATGCTTCATCTCTTCACCTAATGCAAGCTGTTTTGACACAATACTGTATCTCTGGTATCGTTTCCTGCAAGTGATGGTCAATGGTTGGAATTATATATAGCAAAATTCTTGTAATACCGTTTACCTCTATGTCTACCTTTACTGTGCAAGTCATGCACAGCACATTGCCATGCATGTTGCCAGGCATGTGCTGGTGTGACTTTGTGGAAGAGCCTGCGAGCACAAGCAGTGCCATAGGCTGTAGCCTCAGACTAGAGGTCACGTCAGCACTGTGAATGTTCTGGAAATGAAGATTCCCAATTGCAGATCACACGCTCCAATCATGTGACACACTCCAATCAGTCATGTGACACTCCAGCAGTCATGTGACACACTAAAGTCAGTCATGTGACACACTCCAACCAGTCATGTGCATGACACACTCCAATCAGTCATGTGACATACTTCAATCAGTCATGTGACACACTCCAACCAATCAATGAACCGTGATGAGGGCCCCTTACTGTCAGAGCACAACCCCTTGATTCACCAACTGAGCCAGCTGCAGTCTGACCACATTAATATTGCAGCATACTTCCGACATATTTTACATGTGCATGTTCTGACATTATTAATGCTATTCTAGTATCAGTATTATCTTTGTGACTATTCCTTTCCTGACCTCACCTCCTGTCACTAATTCCCACACCATTTATGTGTATAAAATGCCTGCCAGTTTTGTAACATTATCTTTTCTCACTGCTGAGGACCCAGGATTGAGTTGAACATCTGAATCAAGTGACCTCGACATCGTCCTATGAATTTTTGGCCAGTGGAGTTGGAGAGGAGCCTAGGAGAGGATCCCAATACTGTGTCATTGAGTGATTGCAGGGTGCAATATGCAGTTGGGACAAGGAAGCCTTGAATCACTATGTATGTATGAGATTTCAGAGCATTACCCAAGTGCCCATATCTTAGGTAATGACAGCTCATAGCCTTGGAATTTCTGGAGGTCTGGCATAAGCCTTGCAGTGTACAATCTTGTACCCTGCATAGCCATGGAGCCAATTGATTAGTGCATCCAGTGCTCCTCGCCCCCACATTGATGGTGCAACACACTTGCATTTCAGGAGATGGCTGCTGAGTATAATATCATGCATAGGGGCTAACAGACAGCCCCAATATGCACGGCGTATATAATAATTTATGCGTGCATAAAATTATGTCACGTTATCATCATGTGTGTCTTATGTAGGCAAGTTTGCGGTCAAGCCACGTGTGGGCCGGGGCAGTGAACATCGCAGTTTTACAGAGGTAAATACATTCTAGAGGCTCAGTAACGACTTATCAAAACCTTGTTACATAATAGTTTCCTTCAAGGGAGTTGTTTATGTAGGAGATGCCGCCATTTCAACTCGTACGTACTGTTGCGCTGTCATAGATTACGTATACTGTATTATCACACTGTTCTCTGTGTCTTCATTTAGGTATTCCCGCATAACAACAGAGACGAAGTCGAGTCAGCAGGTAATTGACATATGCAAATGAAAGTTGCACCCATTCCTCCCCCCCCCCCCCCCCCCCAACACACACACACACAAACTTATCTCCCTCAGGAGTGATTGCACAAGAGAACACTACAAAAAATGGGGAACTACTTTAATCTCCGTAAGCGAACGGCATCATAAATCAATATGTGATTTCTAATCGTGTATCTGCGTGTCATCATTTAGGCACCTTTCTTCGCGAGCCTGTGCATCTTGTCATTCGGTAAGAAATTGGCACTGCCATTTTCTCTTCCCCTCCCTACATGTTCTAATCGCTCTATCCACTTTCAGGTGGAGAGAATGGGATCCTCTCCCTATTGCTAACGCCCATCCAAGGGGGCTAGCCCAACAGGTGCAGAGGAACCTGGTTGCTCAAGGAGGTAAAGTGCACCTGACACAACACTTGCGTGTTTACATGCATTATTGTGTCAGAGACAGAATGTCTACAAGAGTTCCATCCCACAGGGCTAGGACAGCTGGTCATCAGTATGATGGCCAATCCTGCCATGATGGCTGCAGTGCAGGTGAATTGACTAGCTTCCATTACCTGCCACTGTTGGTGACATTTGTCTTTCACTTCAACTTTCCACCTGACTCAGCTTTCCTCTCTCCCCTCCCTCCCTCACACACACACACACACACACACACACACACACACACACACACACACACACACACACACACACACACACACACACACACACACACACACACACACACACACACACACACACACACACACACACACACACACACACACACACACACACACACACACACACACACACACACACACACACACACACACACACACACACACACACACACCACACACACAGCACTTTGTCCATGATGGTGATGACCATGGTGATGAGGAAGGAGACCCTGACGAAGCAGCTGGTGGATAGCCGCAGGAGCACAAGCAGCAGAGATAAGGGAAGGGGAGGGAGGGAGAACTTGCAGGAGTGCATGCACACATATGAAGGCTGATCAATGATCAATCCTTAGCTGTAAGTATACTGGATATAATAATTAGTGGACAATTAACTGCAATCATCATGAAAACTGCATGATTGTGCAATGCACTGTACCTGCATTACATATGATGTAGCTAATTAAAGGATATTAATTTTAATTTTACATTGCATAATGCTTTGCAGTTGTGCAGCCTCAAGTGACTAGGAATCATACATATCCAGTGCTCTTCAGCACTCGGGGGGGGGGGGGGGGTTGAGCCCCTCCACTTGGAGCAAGGGGCAAAGCCCTCTTGATCTGAGGCCACAGCCCTCCCCCTCAGAGAGTGTCCTCCCACAGATTACTGGTTCTGGTACATGCCCTCTGACGAAACAGTCACTGCCCAGCTGACATCTTATCCATGTTCACATTGACAAGTGGTTTTTGGAGCATCTCACTATTTAACAGATACGATACTGAGTCATTTCTCACTAAAATGACTCATTAGCAACACTGTCTCTCACCTACCTACATACATGCTTCATCTCTTCACCTAATGCAAGCTGTTTTGACACAATACTGTATCTCCCTGGTATCGTTTCCTGCAAGTGATGGTCAATGGTTGGAATTGTAGCAAGATTCTTGTAATGCTCTCTACTCTTGCACAATAGGACACCTCACTTCACTTTAAGGCTGGTGCACCAATCATGTGTGGTTAGAAGAGTTTTGGTTTTCCAATACCTTGCACTCTTAGTCAATTTACACATGCATACAGCAAGAACACTCAAATGCTCCCACTACAGCGGGGGAAAAGCGTGCACTCTTTACAGCCAAACACCACTACACACAACTTCTCTATGCAATCAGGTCGAGCAAAACTTCTTAATAATACATATTTGCAATAGTACTCAGAAGTACGTATGAACTTTAATGCACATGTAACTAAATGTTGCAGCATATAGCAATGTACCACATGCATGTGTGTACACAGCACATGTACACAAAGTGTGTTGTACCCAATAAATGTATCCTATGCACAATATGTACATGCATCGCATGCAATCTTGGTGAAAGATCTTTTGTGATTAAACAGAAACTTAGGCTGTAGTCACTTAGACAACTGGGTGGAAGGCTTTGTTTCATTCTGGCACTGTGCCACTGTTGTGATGACATGCAACCATTGAGGTAGGAGGATGGGAGACCACACAACACTTGTAAGATTGTGCTCACAAATCATATTAATTTATATATACACAGAACATATTGTCAATGTACGTGTTGCTTAATAGGTGTACCTATATAAATTCTTCTAAATAGCATACCACATGCATTAGCCAAGGAACTCAGCAGGCTCTATAGCTACCTTCCCAGGGACCGGAAGTGCATGCATGTACCATTGAGCTACCCACGCATACATGCACATTGCCATCGCTATGTTCTTATACTAGTAGCACCATGTCTGTGGATCTATTGCCTGTAGCTATGATCTACTGTATAGTGGTACATGTACGGTATATGCACAAATACAGATATTCAAGTCAGTCATGTGACATACTCCAACCAATCATGTGACAGTACTGGAATGGCCAAGTCTCACCTCAGTCCAATGACCTGTACACAGCACATGAGGCTGGACCTCCACCATCCCAATACTGTCATCGAGTGATTGCAGGGTGCAATGTGCAGCTGAGACAAGGAAATCTTAAATCATTGTGTATCAGATTTCAGAATAGAACCAAGTGTCCATATCTTAGGTAATGAGAGCTTATAGCCTTTGAAGTTCTCGAAGTCCGGTATACGCAGGTAACTTAACAAGTAGGGATGTATCCCTTGGTGAATATTTGTAGCTGATTATAGAGTGACGTCATTGCCAGGTGTATGCGTTCAGCACACGTGTCAAGATGGATGCTACTGCAACTGGTAAGCTGAGGCTATCTGGGCTTGCAACAACATACAATCTTAACAATTCCTCACACTTGAGTAGTTAATGGAGGAGTTGCAGTGATAAAGTTATTGTACTGTTTTGTGTATTTAGATATTCCTCATATGTCTGTACATGGACAGAAAGAACGTCAAGTGACACGGTATGTAATCGGGTATCAGTGTATGCCACAGGAAGTTGCACACATTCCTCCTTCTCCCTCCTCACACACACATATTCCAGCAATCTCATGACATTTAAATACAATTTGACAAGAGAATGTGTATCCACGACACAGTACAGAGCTAATACAACGGCTGTTACAAGTGGAGCTTCGTTCTTCTCCAGTTTCGCCTGTTAGAGTTGTATCTGAAGGAGAAGTGGGCAGATGAAAAGGCCGTTAAGGTGGTTCAACTCTGCATGGCCACACAAGCAACTGCACAGCACTTTCACAGGCAAACAGGTCAAAGGACCTGCAAGTGTCTCGCTACAGTCTCACTTTATTGTGTTGTTGGTTTTCATTCGAAACCAGTTCGGGATGGACCGGTTTCGGCGCGCCTTTATGGCCAGTCTTCTCTTGATCACTAACCGCTTGTGGGCAGGCTATGTAGCAAATAAACGACATCTCTAACACATGGCACGGTACAAGCTTCTTCTCGTACCCACTTACCATGTTTGAAGTCGATTACTTTATTCTTCCACCAACAGTACACGAGGGGGTGACCTGTTCCGTGACGTACATGCCTGCAACATACTGACGTCACGTCGCGGGCACGTAGGAGTTGATTAGTCTCGTACCCAGACCCTCCGTGATGTTTTCCCAGACAGCCAGATAGCAAAGCGGTATTCGAGCGCCAGGACAAAGACAACAAGCATGCTGAACCTGGCCATTGCTCCTCATTTCCAGGGTAAGTACCAGGTTGTTCATGAGCTACCTTAGAGGTTGTCTTAATTAAATACTTAATTTGCTGTGAAGTCCAGAGTGGCTGGGAAGACTCATGTTGAAGTTGTTCATAAACACCAGCGCACATAGTGACACTTTTTCTTGCTTAATTTTATGTATAATGGAGCTCCAGGTCATTTGTCCTATTGTGGTTTCTGCAACGTACTGTTTGTCACCCTAGTGGAGGTCCACTGTTTATACAGTACACACATTGCTCAGCCCAGTATAATTGCAAGTTTTCTTCTCTTATAGCTGCCCTGGTGGAAGAGATGAAGGGGAACCCTTTCAGCCTTCTAGTTGATGGATCGAATGACACGGGTGTGGAGAAGTTGAATCCCTTGACGGTGAAGATTTTTGACATCACCAGACAGCAAGTAGTGACTCACTTGCTGGATATGTGTACAACGTCAGGCCGTGACTGTGGCACCTCTGTGGCTATATTCGGCAAGATAGACTCCGCCCTGAACAGGTACGATATTCCATGGCGTAATTGCGTCGGGTTTGGTGTTGATAACACCAGCGTCAACATCGGTCTGCGGCATTCAATCATGACCCATGTGCAGCAAAAGAATGCCGAATGCTACTTTATGGGCTGTCCATGCCACCTTGTACACAATATTGCTGGTCATGCCTCGGAGGCTCTCCAAAAATCGGCAGGCTTCGATGTGGAAGATCTCTGTGTGGATGTCTTCTACTGGTTCGACAAAAGCACGAAGCGAAAGGGAATTCTGAGGGAGTTCTGCAGTTTCTGTGACAGTGACTACCGTGAGGTAGTCAGGTATGTCAGCGTGCGGTGGCTTAGCTTGGAGAAGGCTGTATACAGAATTTTACAGCTATATAGCTCACTACAAAGCTACTTTAAATCAGAAGCAGAATCGCAAGCTAGGTTCAAAAGGTTGGCTACTGCCTTTGAAAAGCCACTGACAGAAGTGTATTTACTCTTCTATCAGTCAGTCCTGCCTACATTCACTCAGGTGAATCTCCTTCTGCAACGGGAAGATCCCAATATCTATCTGGTAGCAGATTCCATCTGCGTTTTCCTCAAAAAACTCCTCAGCAAATTTGTAACCTTGCAGGCAATCAGAGCGGAAGATGATGTCACGAAGGTGGACTTTGAAAATCCTGCAAACCATCTTGGTGACTCCGCTATAACCATTGGCATCGTAACAAAGCAGTGCTTGCAGAAGCTTCTCAACGAAGGTGATATTAGTGCCTATGAGCAGAAGAAATTTTATGCAGCAGTTCGAGCTTTCTATGTTGATGCTGCTTCACAGGCTGTGAAGAAACTGCCATTTGATGACTGCTTCCTCAGCAATGCAAGGTTTTTAAATTTTGAGAAGAGAGAAGAGTGCACCTTTGACTCTGTAGAATTCTTTTGTGCAAGATACTCAAACTTGCTGCAGCTGACGCCTGTACAAATGGATTTGCTGCAGGAGGAGTTTACAGACTATCAACTTCTTGACAAGTCTGACATTCCCGAGGCAGTTTGGAAAGAAGCCCTGATATGTGAGGAAGAGACAGAAGACGCCAGGAAGGAACACCACAGAATGGACATGATATGGGCTCACCTGTGGGGCATGAAGAATGTGGACAGCTCACCGAGATTTCAACTGCTATCAGAAGTGGGCAGACTAGTTTTGGTCATCCCTCACAGCAATGCAGGAGAAGAGAGGGTATTTTCATTGATTAGGCAGAATAAAACCCCAGGCCGATCTAGTCTTGATGCCAACGGAACTCTGTCATCGATGATTCAGATCAAGCTGGCAAACAGTGATCCGTGCACAAAATGGGAACCATCAAAAGATCTGCTAAAGGCTGCAAAAGGCGCAATAAAACAGTATAATGATATGCATAAAAAGTGACTATAGTAGTATCTCCGCAACAAGCTTAAGCATTTTCCCCAATACTTTTTGTACAGCATGCTAAAACAATGCAAAGTAGTCTTCTTGTTTTATAATGAAGTGCATGCATGGAATGGTAGCTACAACGTATTTATGGCTCACCACGGCACGCAAGCATGAAATTGCATGAATGTTGAGTGTATTGTGAGAAAAAATACAAATGTAAAGCCGGGTGAAGCGAACATTAATTTTTGTTGGCTTTCCTGACTCGCATGCTGTGTCTCAAGGTTTTTGGAAAATTCAGGTTGGCAGGCCTGCGAGATTAGGAGTTGATGTGTTTTACGGAAGCAGATTAGAATACAAGAGTTGATGTAGTAACTTTGATGAGGTCTCTTGTGGAGTCAGGTTGGATGCATGGGGTCGAGGTATATTATTATTATTATTATTATTATTTTAAGTGCGCAACCATGTGCAACAGCACACTAGGGTGTACGCAGCACTGAAAACATAAAAAAACATTAGTCTGTAGTCACAGATAAATAAGATGTTTAATCCAGGCAATAAGTGGGGGGACAGGTACAGTCAAGCTTCGGTCAAAACAGTGCTTCCGCCACATCTTCTCCACACCTCTCCCTACTCCATCATCTCTACATGCATAACTTAACACTGCCGCGACTCTTTCATCATCCTCCATACTCTGCCACTCCACCTTCTCCCTCATTGTCATTATCAACTTCTCCCTCTCCTCTGCCATGCCAGTACATCTTAACAACCAGTGTTCCACATTCTCCACCTCCTCACTTCTACAATTCCTACACACCCTTCCTTCTCTGCTAACACCTCGCCATCTGCCTGTCTGAACCTCCAACGCTGCAGTACCACCCCTCAATTGTACCAGAACCCTCCTCCTCCTCTTACATTTCACTTCCACACACCGTGCTTCATATCCCTTCTCAATCAATTTCTGTACTTCTGCCAACTTCGAGTGAGTTCTTGTCTCTTCCCTCCAACTATCCACAGCTTCTCTCCATGCAACATCCCTTAGCATCTGCCTCACCTCACTCATAGACAAACTGTTCAGCCCTTCAGCTTACAATCCTTCCCACCCAAACATCCTTCAAATTACTTCCAAATCCTGCCTCCACCGAACCCCATCTCCTAACTCCATCACCTGCATCATTACTTGCTTCAGTAGCCTATCTTCTCCCACTCTCATCACTTTCACACGGAACTCAATACATCTCTTCATTACTTCCCACTTCACTGATTGATTTGATCACAAGTGATTGACCCAACAGACAGGACACAAGAGGTGACAACTACTCCGGCCACAGCAGCAGGAAAAGGGCTCCCAACACAGCTGTGTGTTTGCACACGGATCACTGGTTCTAGCATTCTCTGATGACTGATTAGCTAACATATCATGCATGTACACAGCACAGAGTTAATACAACGGCTCTTACAAGTGGAGCTTCATTCTTCTCCAGTTTCGCCTGTTGGAGTTGTATCTGAAGGAGTGGGCAGATGAAAAGGCCGTTGAGGTGGTTCAACTCTGCACGGCCACACAAGCAACTGCTCTTAGCTTTCACAGGCAAACATGTCAAAGGACCTGCAAGTGTCTTGCTGCAAAGTAAGGAGTGCTGTAATTGAGAGACACAGTGTGCATAGTACGTACTGCATCCCACTCTCATTCACATCTCTGACTGCAGGACAAAGTGGAACAGAGCTACAACAAGTTTATGTCAGACTATGTTGTATAGTGGACATGTATGGTGATGACAGTACACTATAATGTAAGAATTCAGAATATTGACAGTGCTCATATGCATATTCCAGTTAATGCAGAGCCCAGACTCCAGAGTTTGGTAATTTTGGAAGCTCTGGCATAAGCCATGCACTGTACCTGCATTACATAAAATGTAGGTTACTTTGATTAATTAAAGGGCTCAATGAATTTTAATATTGCATTGCATAACGTCATGGAGTTGTGCAGCCTCAATTGACTAGGAATCATGCATATGTACTATGCTATAATGATGCCACTACTGTGACGTCTGCATTCCGTCTTTAGAGATACTTTTCGCTACATAAGTTAATATTCTAGCTTAAAACTAACTTGTTGTTTCTACTTGTGACAACTTTATGAAGGTGTAAACGGGGGGGGGGGGGGGGCTTGAGCCCCCGCCTCCCCCCCCCCCCCGCAGCATGGGACATAGCCCTCTTGATCTGAGGCACCCTCCCCCTCAAAATGAAATATTTTTATAGATAGCAAAATCACTAGATGTTAGTCACATTGTAGTCAAAGTACTTGCCACTAAGTGTGGTCCAGCAAATTATGCATGAAGGTTGCATTTCTATCGAAGACACTTTAAAATCTGCCATTTGTTCAAAATGATATTATATGTAGGGGCCACACAGATAGCAGAATAATTCCAGTATGTACTATGCTATCATGACGTAAGTAACTGTGACATCTGTGCGTTGTGCAATTGTCAATATGGAGATGTGGAGACTGCGTGTCCAGTGTCTAGGTCAGCAAGTAAACATGCTGTAACCGTGATAATAGATAGTAGGGGTGTGCCTTTGATAACGTTACGTACGTCATCATCAGGTGCGCATGCCTATGTGCGTGAACAGAGTCGTGCGGTGATTTGGTAAGAGATCTTCTCACCCCTCCACACAGTCAACGCTCCCCACATGTTCAATTGCCTCTACCCACTTTCAGGAGAGAGTACAATCCTCCAGACTTCCTCAGCTTCCATCACCTGATTCAACAGGTTAAGATGGCCCTGTTGGCAACAGGTAAAGTGCGCCTGACACAGTGTAGCTATGTGTGCATGCTATATTAAAGCCATGACACCTGTGTCTGTGTGTGTTACTGTGCCAAAGAGTATGGCAGAAAGTCTAAATCAGTTTAAATTCTTCTACACAGGTATGGGACGCCGGGTGATGCTAATGATGGGCGATCGAGCCATCACGGCAGCAATGCAGGTGAATTGACTAGCTTCCATATTTCTACCACTTTTGGTTCCCAGTAAGTGTCCTCCCCAGACTCACTGTGGTCGGGTTCAATACTTTGTCTGTATCTTACTCTCTGTTACCCTACCCTGTATCACATCATTTTTGTCCTTCACTTCCAACTCTCCACCTGACCCATCTTTCCTCTCTTCCCTCACACGCACATACACGCACGCACGCACAGACACACACAGGACGTGTCCAATGACTAGCCGCATCACTTGGCAGCACAGGCACCATTGATAGTAATATTCTAGGTCTAGGTCATCAGCAATGACAGTGAACACATGAAATAAACAATAACTCTAGCATACGGAATGGCACACAGCTTCTTCTTGTGGCCACGTATCATGTTTGAAGCCGATTACTTTCTTCTACCACCAATGTCATACGCACGAGGGCAGCATGCGCACGGTTACGCAATAAGCACTGTTAGGGGCGTGGCATCGGCCACATGGGTGATGCGAAATGGCGGAAAAAGGCAGGAGGTGAGTCTTCTGCAGTGATTAGCCCCTTATTGGACCACAGAGCGGGAACATTTTAAAGAAACGTTATAGGTTCGAGTTTTGCTTTGCTTTATTTCTTCTCTAGTCCAAGAAAAGGCGGAAAAAAGGGACCATCCAAGGAGGTAGCCACTCAAGAGGGAGGCCCCAGCGAGAGTGCTGCCGAGGCAACAGGTACCGGCTGTGTGTTACACTCACAGTCTGTTTATTAAGCAGAATGCGACCCCGTTAATGAATGCATATTTGAATGCGTGTTTGCGTGCGTTATTGTGCCAAAGAGAATGGCAAAAAGTCTGACAACAGTTCCATCCCTCCCACACAGATCTGAGACACCTGGTAACCCAGATGATGGCCGATCCATCCATGAACGCTGCAGTGCAGGTGAATTGTCTAGCTTCCATCTTTCTTCCACTTTTTGTTCCTATTCAATGACACTGCTTTATCTAGTCATAGATAATAGCTATTATCTATGATCTAGTGTCCTGTGCCTGCCGACTCGTGTTTAACTTCAATTCTTCCCTTGACTGTGTCATACTCTTCTTTGTTCAATACATTTTCCTACTATCATCTTCTCTTTGTCTTTTACCTCCACTATCCACCTGCTTCATCCTTGCTCCTTCACCTCTCTACCTCCCTCCCTCCCTCCCTCTCCTCCTCATCCTTCTCCCTCCCTTCTCACCTCTCCCTCCCTCCTCCCTCCCTCCTCCCTCCCTCCCTCCCTCCCTCCCTCCTCCCTCCCTCCCTCCCTCCCTCCCTCCCTCCCTCCCTTCACACTCCTCCCCTTCCAGCAACATCTCTCTTCCATGATTGGTACCTCCTCGGGCTATCTGGAGGGCCTGCCCAAGTCAGTCCAGCGCAGGATCAAGGCCCTCAAAAACAACCAGGTGGAGATTGTGAGGGTGGACGCTGAGTTTCACCGTGAGGTGTGCGCTCTTCAGGCTAGCTTTGAAAAGAGGTACCAGGAAGTGTATGATAAGGTGAGGGGTGGGGAGGGAGGGGAGGGGGGAAGGGGAGGGGAGGGGAGGGAGAGGGGGAAAGGGGAGGGGAGGGAGGAGGAGGGGGAAAGGGGAGGGGAGGAGAGGGAGAGGGGGAAAAGGGGGGGGGGGGAAGGGAAAGGGGGAGTGAAGGAGAAGGGAAGGGAGAGGATGGGAGGGGAGATGTACATGCATACCATGAGTAGTATAAGGTTAGTTGGAGGAGATGGGAGGGGAGTGATGAAGGATTTAAATGAAACAAATAGGAGCGAGGCCCAGTGGGCCATGGAGGTGATGTGCTGGATACTGCAATGTGATTGGTGAATGACATGTCACACGACCCAGGTGACGTAAGATGACATGTCACATATTAATGATGACATGAAGTGAGTGAGGTGTAGCATTTGGGGCAAGGTGCAACTATTCACTAAGATCAGCATAGCACCATCCTTGCTTGTTTACCGCTGTACCTGTTTGTTTACCAATGCATGTTTTACTGTTGTTTATTTGTTTATTGTTGTGTGTTCCTGTTTACCACAGAGAGAGCGCATTATTGCTGGTAGTTACGAGCCAACAGAAGAAGAATGCCACTGGGAGGAGGATGAAGACGAAGTGGAAGTGGAGGAGGAGGAAGAGGAAGGAGAGGAGGTGAAAGATGGGGTCAAGAAGGAGAAGGTGAGTACGACTGCGAGGGGTGCTACACACACACACACACACACACACACACACACACACACACACACACACACACACACACACACACACACACACAGACACGTACATACATGCATTCATGCACCTCACACACATGGTCACATGTTTGCAGATGAGCAGTTGTGTTCGCATTCTGGATGAGGATGCGTTGACACACAGTCACAGGTAGTTTAGCCGATAACTCCAACTCCTACCTAACCCAAGGTCCATAAGAGGAGTGAACTCCACAGCAGTTTCTTGAGACTGCGAACTTACCAATTTCCCACACACCACTGATAGGTTGCCACTAGCAGCAAGACGGGCACATACTAAGCACACACTAGCCACCAATCTGCCATGTGCTGAACCTTTAGTGAGGCAGCCTCTTCTTGTCAGTAGTGATGTCAAGCCTTTTACATATCACGATGCGTTGTACCATTGCAATGTGCTACAGGAAATGCTCAACATCGCTACTGACATCTTAAAGCCGTAGCCATGGGCCTCTACCACAGCCATCCTCTTCTTCCACACTGGCAACAGGTGAAGGAGACACAGGCTGGTGGAGAAGGGGAGGGTGATGGAGCTGGTGAAAGCAAGAAGGAGGCAGGGACAGATGAGGGGGAACCAGGGGAGAAGAAGGAAGGCAAGCCAGACGATGTAAAGGAGGATGGGTCAGAGAAGGAGGAAGATGTGAATGGGATTCCTAGCTTCTGGTTGACGGCCATGAGAAATGCAGAAGTGCTGGAATCAATGGTGAAGGTGAGGGAAGTCCACATGCTCCACCGGCCGTACAGCATCTCTAATGTATGTCTATACGGGCAGTGTGTACGTACGTACGTACATCTCAGTTCCACCAAGGTCTCCCTGGGCTTGTCATGCTTTCCTTCCACTATCCCTTCATTCTTCACTGCTCTTCACACTCAACTCATCTCAATTGAGTCAGACTAGCCGTTCCCCTCCAACCACCCCTCTGACTCAACTTCTTCTTGTCTCTCAAGAACCTTCCCTCCCTCCCCCACCCCTACAGGAGTGGGACGAGACTGCACTGGAGTCGCTACAAGACATTAGAATAGTGTACCCGGATGAGAAGGGGTTTGACTTCATCCTCGAGTTCCATTTTGCCGCAAATGAGTACTTTTCAAATAAGGTAGGCTGGTAACCATGGTAACTGATAACACCATATCCGTACTTTGTGGCATGAGACATGCCGGTAGCCGTGGCTACCAATGCAATAAGCACCTCTACATAAACGTTGCCGATAACGTGTTTTTGTCTACGTACATGTGATAGCAGTTGAGGTGACAGGTAGAGTGCCACCATTTTGCTCTACACTCCTTGTCGTGCAGTAGTTAAAGTGCTGTATGGTGGAACCTCTCTATAAAGGACACTCAATGAGGGACACCTCTCTAATGCGGGCACTGTCCCAACCACATAAAGCTGTGTGCTAATCTACCTCTGAATTAGGGACATCTCTCTGTACAGGACAGCCAGCTGGGTCACAATGGTGTCCTCTATAGAGAGGTTCCAGTGTAAACGTATGTCTTGAATATTGCCTTTGGGAGACTGCCTTTTCTACTTGTCTGTCCACGCCCCCTGCCACCCCACCCCCCTTTGCAGGTGCTGACGAAACGTTATAACATCAAGTGTGAGATGGACAGTGACTCGCCCTTTGACTTCCAAGGTCCCGAGATCCTGTCAGCCGTAGGGTGAGTCTCCGTATGTACATACTCTAGTACGTTAGACCTTCTGCCGCTGCTGGCAGGCGCTTAGACCAGAGAAGTCGTCTGCGGTGTAGGCACACAGTGGTGAAGAGGGTCTAGCACGTTAGACTAGGCCGTGTGTGGCGGGGTAGATTGGTTTGCTAGCCCCTCCACCCATTGAAGGAGGGTCTGGTTTCACTTATGCACGATTTTTGTGTAGGATCTGATTTCTGTAATCCACCCGATGCACCAATAAGATTGCAGTTGCTCTATACCATGCTTACTCTATGAGTGTGTACGTACGTATGTGTATGCGTTCATGTTTGTGTGTGTGTGTGTGTGTGTGTGTGTGTGTGCGTGTGTACATACGTACGTAGCTGTGAGATCCAGTGGAACAAGGGGAAGAATGTCACAATGAAGACTGTGAAGAAGACACAGAAGCACAAATGTATGTGGTGAGACTGTAGGAGGAGGATGTGTGTGTGTGTGTGTTGCAGTATGTCTATCTGTCTGTGTGTCCGTTTTTGATCCTCTTAGCCCAGGGAAAGACCAGGGTCGTTACGAAGACAGTGAAGCAGGAGTCGTTCTTTCAATTCTTTGAGAGTGTTCAAGGTACAGCACACACACATACACACGCACACGCACACATACATGCAGCAAATGTCAGCAGTGATGTTGAGCATTTCATTTAGCTAATTAGCTGGAAATAGTACAACGCATCAACCACAAAGGTCTTCTTTTGGTACAAAACCTACTCATACTTATGTCCCTCATATGCAGGTATTGTAAACGTACATTATTCCACACTCTTCAGCACCCACATTGATGGATGTAGCACACTTGCATTTCAGGAGACAGTTGCTGAGTTGGAATAGATAGTAATATCTGTAATATAATATTATAATTTATAATATGCATAGATGCTATATAGCAGATAGCTGCACAGTGAATACATATAATTTATGCATGCATAAAATTACGTCATGCCATCATCACGTGCGTATTCACGTGCATGATTGCGGTCGTCTCAACACGTGTTGAAGCGGTCAAGAAGTTTGTACTAAGGTGGTAAGCCTCTGCAAACATTATTGTAATCGTTTCCTCCCTTCTTGGGAGTTGTTAGTGGAGGAGGTGCTGTCGTTTGCATTTTACATGCATGCCTGTAAGTATAGGTTATACAATGAGGATCAGGGGTAATCGAATATACACGTCCTCGGGCTTCGCCCTCGGTCGTGTATATTCGATAACCCCTGATCCTCATTGTATAACCTATACTTGTACCAGAATGCGGAGGCGTTTCCGTTTCCTATTGGTTTATGTATAGGTTATACAATGAGGATGAGGGGTTATCGAATATACACGACCGAGGGCGAAGCCCGAGGTCGTGTATTCGATAACCCCGAATCCGAATTGTATAACCGGCTTGTACCAGAATGCGGAGGCGTTTCCGTTTCCTATTGGTTCATCCACAGCTGTCCAATGTAATTAATCCGCCAAAATGGCGGTCACGAGAACGTCGCCGTAGCGTCTGTAAATTTTAAATGCGCATTGACCATCTACGCTAAATCGAGATCAATAATAGCTGTTGTACTTAACAACAGCTTCATTCCCTTAGCGACGAAGAGAACTGAGAAGACGACAGCAGCGAGCGACTAGAAAATGTTTAAGACAGCAACGGAGAACACGGCAGCAGCGACGGTGGGGACGACAGTGGAAGCAACTACTCAAGTTCGCTTCGGGCCTCTCACAAGTAGTGAGAATGTGCTTGCACTTCGGAATTTGGCCATTCCTTTGAACACCAGTAAGAACACTTCTTGGGCTACTAATGCATGGATTGAGTGGACTGAGTACGTCCTGCAACAGGGTGTTGACCCAGAAGATGCCCCTAGTCCCTTAATTAACCAAATGACTAAGGAGGAACTCAATCGCTGGTTGCCACACTTTGTCATGGATGCTCGCCGACAAGATGGCAAGCCATACCCCCCGAATACACTCTATCAATTGTGCTGCGGTCTTTTAAGACACATCCGAACTACTCAGCCAGGATGGAACATCTTTACAGATGTAGAATTCATCGACTTTCAAAAAACGTTGGATGCACAAATGAAGAAATTGAAGAGTGAGGGAATTGGCAACACCAAGCGTCAAGCAGAACCCATCTCATTGGAAGATGAGGAACTATTATGGACTACAGGACAGCTTGGGATGCATACTCCGCAAGCACTCTTGGACACCATGTTCTACCTCATTGGTGTGTCTTTTGGGTTACGAGGTGGGCAAGAACATCGCCAGCTAAGGTGGAATCCACCACAGATTACAGTAGTGGCAGTCCGTGGAGAGAGGAAGCACCTACTCTATGTAGAAGATGTTTCCAAGAACAATTGTGGTGGGCTAAAGATGAGAAAGTTGCAGCCAAAACAGGTTATCCAGCATGAGAATCTAGAGAAACCAGACAGGTGCATTGTTCGTGTATTTGAGGAGTACAGTCGTCGATGTCCACCAAATCGGCCCGAATCAAGCTTTTATCTAAAGCCTCTTGTCAAGCCAAAAGGAGACATTTGGTATGCTGCTGTTCCAGTTGGACACAATACACTGGACAAGACAGTCGCTCGATTGTGTTCTGCTGCAGGAATCATTGGATTTAAGACCAACCACTCGCTTCGTGTCACTTTGGCCACTCGGCTGTTCAAGGAAGGTGTTGATGAACAGCTGATTATGGCAAAGACTGGTCACAGGAGTACTGATGGAGTGCGTAGTTACAAACGAGTATCGAAAGAGCAAATGGAATTGATCAGCAATGTTGTGCAGGGTGGCAGTTTAGAGAAGAAGCCAAAACTTGAGTCTACAACAGAGGATGCAAACAAGTATATGAAACCACTGATGGACAAAGAAAATGTACCTACTATGCTTTTTCGTGATTGTAACATCACTATTAACTTTGGAAAATAGTGATCATATATAATATGTACATGTATATTGACTGCAGTTTCTAATTATGTACCATTGCAGTGTTAGTGCAGGTGTCTAACTAGTGACCTCATAAGGTCACTAGTTAGACACCTGCATTAGCCCGAAGCAAACTGTAGTAGTTGCTACTCGCTTGCCGCTTGCCGCTGTCGTCCCCGCCGTCGCTGCTGCTGTGTTCGCCGCCGCTGTTTCCTAGTCGCTCGCTGCTGTCGTCTTCTCCGTCCTCCTCGTCGCTAAGGGAATGAAGCTGTTGTTATGCATAACAGCTATTGTTGATCTCGATTAGCGTAGATGGTCATTGCGCATTTAAAATCTACAGACGGTACGGCGGCGTTCTCGTAACCGCCATTTTGGCGGATTAATAGAGGATATGCGTCGACTCCGCCCCCTTTCGCGAGACGGTGAACTCACCGCGGATGCGTAATAGATAAGCATACGAATTTGTTCGAGTTCGCTGCTTTTAAGTTGCTGTAACTCGTTTCGCTCGTCGATAGCCGTCTTGTGTAGTTACAGGTGCCTTCGTCCTTCAACTGCGCAGTGCTGGGAGACGATTTCGTCGTGCTAGACACCAGAAGTAACGCCGTACCACACGAAGATGGCCGCGGGTAGCGATTCAAGCTTCCCTGCGGATGTTTTACCCTCTGCATGGACAACTGAGCGACTAAAGAAGTTCTTAAAAGAGAAGGGCATCCCTGTATCTAGCCTGAAACACGAGCTGGTTACGAAAGCGAACGATTTCATTGAGACTGAAGCTCTAGAGAGCGAGTTGGATGTGAAAGCGTTTAAGGAGCTGCAAGTGGTGCAATCTGTCAGCTTTGAAGTGCTCCCAAAGACTGGTTGGTGCAAAGAGCTGCCCAAAGTCAGTGAGGATCTGGTGTGCAAGTACCTTAAGAAGCTAGGAGGCTATACAAAGAACTTTCGAACTGGAGTACGCCTGTGCCAGTGTGGGCATGTGTATGATATCGAAACCACTTCGGTATTGCAAACGTGTGAAGAGGAGGGCACAATCACCAAGTCATTTGTGAAAGCCAAATGCAGGCCCACAATGCTAAAGCATCCACCTTTCTATCAAAACTTCATATGCCTAGTTCTCGAAACACCTGGAGGCAATTGCATATCCATTGAAAGTGCCAACTGCATGTGCCCTGCTGGGAAGAGTGGTAGCTGTGTGCATGTGGCAGCATTATTACTTACCCTTGCTGAAGTCACTCAAACTGCATGCACCAGTCTGCCTTGTGCATGGTCCCGACCGTCTACACATGGCCAGCCACAGCAAACGACACAGCTGGATTTTGGGAAGGCTTCGGTAGAGGGGTACAAACCCTACATTGGTGGGCATGTTTTAGACGTTACAGCTTTACTGCTCAGCTGTGAGCAGGTTGGCATTGTCACAGGTGCTGGGCAATTCTTCAGCCAAGAACAACAAAGGCAGAGAGAGTTCCAGTCTTCCTTATTAACCACTGATGACCTGGCTGCCAAGGCAGTGCTGAGTGACCCAATTGATAAACTATCACACAAAGACATCAGTGAAATCACAGTTGATGTTTTGATCAAAGCCCTGGAAGTGACACCTCAGGAAGTTGCTCTGATACAAGAGATGACAACTGGTCAGAAAGAAAACCCATTGTGGATGGATGCAAGACAGTGGAGAGTAACAGCCAGTAACTTCGGAAGAGTCTGCAACCGCTGCAGAGACCCTGGCTTTTTTCCATCGTCCTTGGTAAAGTTATGTTTGGGTGACTATGGGAGCATTCTTTCCCCACCACTACAGTGGGGTTGCACACATGAAGGCGTGGCAATCAAGGCATATGAGCAGAAGACAGGATTGCAAGTTCACCATTTAAATCCGTCGTAGTGGAAATTACAGATGTAGGTTTCTGGTCCAGGCTTCCACTGAGCCCCACGCTGGTCCATGCGAGTCTGGTTCATCTTCTGCACGACGATCTGGTAGACTTTCTGCGACATCTTGCCAACGCTGTGCAGCGATAGCATCTCGCTAGACTCCAGGCAGTCCTTACCGCGTAACTCAGGACACTTACAGTGTCTCCTGCCTTCTACGTCTTCTGGGCATCTTCCTTTTCTGTTGGAACAACCCCAGACGCTACACTGACGTCGCGACATACTGTAGCGAACGATCGTGTTTGATTTTCGTATGTAACTGTATGTACAGTTGCGCCATCGTTCACCGTCGACCTTTTGACCTTCCGCTATTGCGTAACCAATGCATATCCTCTATTACATTGGACAGCTCGGGATGAACCAATAGGAATCGGAAACGCCTCCGCATTCTGGTACAAGCCGGTTATACAATTTGGATTCGGGTCATCGAATATACACGTCCTCGGGCTTCGCCCTCGGTCGTGTATATTCGATAACCCCTCATCCTCATTGTATAACCTATACTTATTTGCTGATAAAGGAAGCCGCATGGGTGAAGGAGCTCTGGCTAGTAAATTCCTGCCCAAGGCATAGAAAAACGTTATTTTAAATAGCTACATTACTGGGATCGAGTTGTTATAGACTTATATATATTATACTGTTCTGTACTGTTATGCTGCTGTAGAATTACTATACTGTTCTCTGTGTCACTCAGGTACTCTGACATATCAACAGAGACGAAGCCAAGTAAGCAGGCAATCAACATATGAAAGATAAGAAAGTTGCACCCACCCACACAAACTCATCTCCCTAACGTCCCATTCCTCTGAACTTCTGGTTACTCTCAGGAGTGATTTACACAAGAAGACGTGCAGAGAATGGGGAACTTATTTAATCCCCGTAAGCAAACGGCATCATAAATCAATATGTGCTTTCTAATCGTGTATCTGCGTGTCATCATTTAGGCGCCTTTTTTCGACACAATGTACATCTCTTCATTCGGTAAGAAATTGGCACTGCCATTTTCTCTTCCCCTCCCTACATGTTCTAATCCCTTTATCCACTTTCAGGTGGAGAGTATGGGAGCCTCTGCCTATTGCTAACGCCCCTCCAAGGGGGCTAGCCCAACAGGTGCAGAGGAACCTGGTTGCACAAAGGGGTAAGTGCACCCGACACAACACTTACGTGCTTTCATGCATTTTTGTGCCAGAGACAGAATGTCTAAAACATTCAAATCCCTCCCAACAACAAAAAATCCCTCCAATACAGATCTGGGACAGCCTGTGATAAACCTAGCCCATGTGCAGATAATCCTAGTCGTACAAGGAGGTAAAGTGCACCTGACACAACACTTGCGTGTTTGCATGCATTATTGTGTCAGAGACAGAATGTCTACAAGAGTTCCCTCCCACACAGGGCTAGGACAGCTGGTCATCAGTATGATGGCCGATCCGACAATGATGGCTGTAGAGCTGGTGAATTGACTAGCTTCCATTACCTGCCACTGTTGGTGACATTTGTCTTTCACTTCAACTTTCCACCTGACTGAGCTTTCCTCTCTCCCCTCCCTCCCTCACACACACACACACACACACACACACACACACACACACACACACACACACACACACACACACACACACACACACACACACCACACACACAGCGGTTTGTCCACGATGACCATGTTGGTGAGGAAGGAGACCCTGACGAAGCAGCTGGTGGATAGCCGCAGGAGTACAAGCAGCAGGATAAGGGAGGGGAGGGGAGGGGAGGGAGGACTTGGGTTAGTGGACAATTAACTGCAATCATCAGGAAAACTGCATGATTGTGCAATGCACTGTACCTGCATTACATATGATGTAGCTAATTAAAGGATATTAATTTTACATTGCATAATGCTTTGGGGGGGGGGGGGGGTTGAGCCCCTCCACTCAGAGCATGGGGCAAAGCCCTCTTGATCTGAGGCCACAGCCCTCCCCCTCAGAGAGTGTCCTCCCACAGATTACTGGTTCTGGTACATGCCGTCACACATCACACACACACACACACACGTACACACACACACACACACACACACGTACACACACACATGCGTACACACACACACGTACTCACACACACACATACACATACACGTACGCACACACACACACACACGTACACGTACACACACACACACACACACACACGTACACACACATGCATACACACACGTACACACACACACACATGCATACACACACAAACACACACGTACACACACGTACGCACACACACACACACGTACACACACACACACATGCATACACACACACACATGCGTACACACACACACACATGCGTACACACACACACACATGCGTACACACACACACACACATGCGTACACACACACACACACACACACACACACTCACACACCGGAATGTTCAGAGATTGACCCAACAGCAGGACACAGGTGACAACTACTCCAGTCACAGCAGCAGGAAAAGGGCTCCCAACACAGCTGTGTGTTTGCACACGGATCACTGGTTCTAGCATTCTCTGATGACTGATTAGCCATGCAGCGTCTCATGCTTGTTCATCTTGACAAAACGATTCTTGCAGTGCCATAATCAAACAGGTACTAACTCAGTCTCACTAGGTCATCAGTAATGGTCCCTCTCAAACAGTACACTACACCAGCAGTAGTGGTTTGAACTTCACCTATTTAGCCATCAATTGGCAGCACATGCACCTATTAATAGTGAGATATTCCAGCAATCTCATGACATTTAAATACAATTTGACAAGAGACTGGGTATCCACGACACAGTACAGAGCTAATACAACGGCTGTTACAAGTGGAGCTTCGTTCTTCTCCAGTTTCGCCTGTTAGAGTTGTATCTGAAGGAGAAGTGGGCAGATGAAAAGGCCGTTAAGGTGGTTCAACTCTGCATGGCCACACAAGCAACTGCACAGCACTTTCACAGGCAAACAGGTCAAAGGACCTGCAAGTGTCTCGCTACAGTCTCACTTTATTGTGTTGTTGGTCTTCATTCGAAACCAGTTCGGGATGGAGCGGTTTCTGCGCGCCTTTATGGCCAGTCTTCTCTTGATCACTAACCGCTTGTGGGCAGGCTATGTAGCAAATAAACGACATCTCTAACACATGGCAGGCTATGTAGCAAATAAACGACATCTCTAACACATGGCAGGCTATGTAGCAATAAACGACATCTCTAACACATGGCAGGCTATGTAGCAAATAAACGACATCTCTAACACATGGCAGGCTATGTAGCAAATAAACGACAGCTCTAACACATGGCACAGTACAAAGCTTCTTCTCGTACCCACTTATAATTACCATGTTTGAAGTCGATTACTTATTCTTCCACCAACAGTACATGAGGGGGTGGTCTGCCTGTGCGCAACACTACTGACGTCACGTCACACGGGCACGTAGGAGTCGATGTTTTACGGAAGCAGATTGGAATGTATATTATACAAGAGTTGATGTTAGTAACTTTACATAATTGATGAGATCTCTTGTGGAGTCAGGTTGGATGCATGGGGTTGAGGTATATTATTATTATTATTATTATTATTATTATTATTATTATTTCAAGTGCACCATGTGCAACAGCACACTAGGGTGTATGCACCCCATGCAGCACTGAAAACAAAAGTATTTCGAGTTAAAAAACTCGTGGGGCTGCCGCCCCAACTCGAACTACTTGCTGACTCAGTCACAAGTCAGGTATATGACGATTTGTTTAAACTTGCCCATACAGAAAGCATTGGCATGCACAGAGCTTCACTCATGCAAGGGCACACAAACACGAACAGACTGTGCAATTTTTTTTTCTTTCTTTCCTTTGCTCATTTGGAGTTGCAACCAAACAATCCTGCTATTCATACCTAGCCACATAGTGTGTTTCTTGCTTGAGAGAAACACAATCAGCAGGTATTGACACACACACACATGCACACACATGCACACACAAACACACACACATGCACACACATGCACACACAAACACACACACACACACACACACACACCACACACACACCACATACACACAGACCACACACACACAGTCCATGGCCAGAGGGACACGGTAGCAGGTGTTTGGCCGAGGCAGAAAAGGATTCGCTCGAGTACAAACAGCGCGCCCTGGAGACAATTGTAGCAAGAGGGTTTCACTGCGTGCAGAGATTTTCTACGCGAAACACAGCCAGCAAGCCTAAGAATAGAGGATTCACGCCCTCACCAAGCTTGGCGTTACTCCTGCCAATCGTTCTCGGCAGCGTTGTGAAGATAGAAAGTCTGGAAGCCACAAATTGAACACGCAGCAAACGATACGGTGTGTTTTCTGAGCTTAGCAAAATGAAAACAATATATTAGCATTAGTCTGTAGTCACAGATAAATAAGATGTTTAATCCAGGCAATAAATAAACCATTAGGGATCAGCGGTGGGGGGACAGGTACAGTCAAGCTTCGGTCAAAAAAAGGTGCTTCCACCATATCTTCTCCACACCTCTCCCTACTCCATCATCTCTACATGCATAACTTAACACTGCCGCAACTCTTTCATCATCCTCCATACTCTGCCACTCCACCTTCTCCTGCATTGTCATTATCAACTTCTCCCTCTCCTCTGCCATGCCAGTACATCTTAACAACCAGTGTTCCACATTCTCCACCTCCTCACTTCTACAATTCCTACACACCCTTCCTTCTCTGCTAACACCTCGCCATCTGCTTGTCTCAACCTCCAACGCTGCAGTGCCACCCCTCAATTGTTCCAGAACCCTCCTCCTCCTCTTACATTTCACTTCCACACACCGTGCTTCATATCCCTTCTCAATCAATTTCTGTACTTCTGCCAACTTCGAGTGAGTTCTTGTCTCTTCCCTCCAACTATCCACAGCTTCTCTCCATGCAACATCCCTTAGCATCTGCCTCACCTCACTCATAGACAAACTGTTCAGCCCTTCAGCTTGCAATCCTTCCCACCCAAACATTCTTCAAATTACTTCCAAATCCTGCCTCCACCGAACCCCATCTCCTAGCTCCATCACCTGCATCATCACTTGCTTCAGTAGCCTATCCTCTCCCACTCTCATCACTTTCACACGGAACTCAATACATCTCTTCATTACTTCCCACTTCACTGATTGATTTGATCACAAGTGATTGACCCAATAGACAGGACACAAGAGGTGACAACTACTCCGGCCACAGCAGCAGGAAAAGGGCTCCCAACACAGCTGTGTGTTTGCACACGGATCACTGGTTCTAGCATTCTCTGATGACTGATTAGCTAACATATCATGCATGTACACACAGCACAGAGTTAATACAACGGCTCTTACAAGTGGAGCTTCATTCTTCTCCAGTTTCGCCTGTTGGAGTTGTATCTGAAGGAGTGGGCAGATGAAAAGGCCGTTGAGGTGGTTCAACTCTGCACGGCCACACAAGCAACTGCTCTTAGCTTTCACAGGCAAACATGTCAAAGGACCTGCAAGTGTCTCGCTGCAAAGTAAGGAGTGCTGTAATTGAGAGACACAGTGTGCATAGTACGTACTGCATCCCACTCTCATTCACATCTCTGACTGCAGGACAAAGTGGAACAGAGCTACAACAAGTTTATGTCAGACTATGTTGTATGGTGGACATGTATGGTGATGACAGTACACTATAATGTAAGAATTCAGAATATTGACAGTGCTCATATGCATATTCCAGTTAATGCAGAGCCCAGACTCCAGAGTTTGGTAATTTTGGAAGCTCTGGCATAAGCCATGCACTGTACCTGCATTACATAAAATGTAGGTTACTTTGATTAATTAAAGGGCTCAATGAATTTTAATATTGCAATCATGCATATGTACTATGCTATAATGATGCCACTACTGTGACGTCTGCATTCCGTCTTTAGAGATACTTTTCGCTACATAAGTTAATATTCTAGCTTAAAACTAACTTGTTGTTTCTACTTGTGACAACTTTATGAAGGTGTAAACGGGGGGGGGCAGCATGGGACATAGCCCTCTTGATCTGAGGCACCCTCCCCCTCAAAAATGAAATATTTTTATAGATAGCATAATCACTAGATGTTAGTCACATTGTAGTCAAAGTACTTGCCACTAAGTGTGGTCCAGCTAATTATGCATGAAGGTTGCATTTTTATCGAAGACACTTTAAAATCTGCCATTTGTTCAAAATGAATATTATATGTAGGGGCCACACAGATAGCAGAATAATTCCAGTATGTACTATGCTATCATGACGTCACTAACTGTGACGTCTGTGTGTTGTGCAATCGTCAAGATGGAGGTGTGGAGACAGCGTGTCCAGTGTCTAGGTTAGCAAGTAAACATGTTGTGATAAGAGATAGTAGGGGTGTGCCTTTGATAATGTTACGTACGTCGTCATTCAGGTGCGCATGCCTACGTGCGTGAACAGAGTCGTGCGGGGATTTGGTAAGAGACCTTCTCACCCCTCCACACAGTCAACGCTCCCCACATGTTCAGTTACCTCTACCCACTTTCAGGAGAGAGTACAATCCTCCAGACTTCCTCAGCTTGAACCACCTGATTCAACAGGTTAAGATGGCCCTGTTGGCAACAGGTAAAGCGTGCCTGACACAGTGTAGCTATGTGTGCATGCTATATTAAAGCCATGACACCTGTATCTGTGTGTGTTACTGTGCCAAAGAGAATGGCAGAAAGTCTAAATCAGTTTATTCTTCCACACAGATATGGGACGCCGGGTGAGGGTAATGATGGCCGATCGAGCCATCATGGCAGCAGTGCAGGTGAATTGACTAGCTTCCATATTTCTACCACTTTTGGTTCCCAGCAAGTGTCCTCCCCAGACTCACTGTGGTCGAGTTCAATACTTTCCTGTCTGTATATCATACTCTGTTACCTTACCCTGTAGCACATCATATTTGTCCTTCACTTCAACTCCCCACCTGACTCATTGTTCCTCTCTCTTCCCTCACACGCACGCATGCACAGGCTTTCACAGGAGTCCAGTAAGGCTAGCAATCTACTGCCAGCACATGCCGCACCATTAATATATGAATATTATATGTAGGGGCCACACAGATAGCAGAATAATAGGCACATGGTGCACTTTAAATGATATGATATGATAATTATATGATATAGTAATATTCTATCTAGGTCATCAGCAACGACAGTTTCGCCGGTTGGAGTTGTATCTAAAATAAACAATAACACTTAACATATGGAATGGACACACGGTTTCTTCTCGTAGCCACGTATTATGTTTGAGCCGATTAAGTTTTTCTTCTACCACCACACACGAGGGCAGCATGCGCACGGTTACGCAATAAGCACTGTTAGGGGCGTGGCATCGGCCACATGGGTGATGCGAAATGGCGGAAAAAGGCAGAAGGTGAGTCTTCTGCAATGATTAGTGCCTTCTTGGACCACACAGCGGGAATATTTTAAGCAAAACGTTATAGGTACGAGTTTTGCTTTGCTTTATTCCTTCTCTAGTCCAAGAAAAGGCGGGAAAAAGGGACCATCCAAGGAGGTAGCCACTCAAGAGGGAGGCCCCAGCGAGAGTGCTGCCGAGGCAACAGGTACCGGCTGTGTGTTACACTCACAGTCTGTTTAAGCAGAATGCGACCCCGTTAATGAATGCATATTTGAATGCGTGTTTGCGTGCGTTATTGTGCCAAAGAGAATGGCACAAAGTCTGACAACAGTTCCATCCCTCCCACACAGATCTGAGACACCTGGTGACCCAGATGATGGCCGATCCATCCATGAACGCTGCAGTGCAGGTGAATCGTCTAGCTTCCATCTTTCTTCCACTTTTGTTCATATTCAATAATGCTGCTTTATCTAGTGCGCCTATGCCTGCCGACTCATGGGGTGGTTAAGTTCAATTCTACCCTTGACTGTGTCATACTCTTCTTTGTTCAATACATTTCCTACTATCATCTTCTCTTTGTCTTTTACCTCCACTATCCACCTGCTTCATCCTTGCTCCTTTACCTCTCTACTCCCTCCCTCCCTCCCTCTCCTCCTCATCCTTCTCCCTCCCTTCTCACCTCTCCCTTACCCCTCCCTCTCTCCTCCCTCGCCTCTCCCTCCCTCCTCCCTCCCTCCTCCCTCCCTCCCTCCCTCTCTCCTCCCTCGCCTCTCCCTCCTCCCTCCCTCCCTCCCTCCTCCCTCCCTCCCTCCCCCTCTCCTCCCTCGCCTCTCCCTCCCTCCTCCCTCCTCCCTCCCTCCCTCCCTCCTCCCTCCCTCCCTCCCTTCACACTCCTCCCCTTCCAGCAACATCTCTCTTCCATGATTGGTACCTCCTCGGGCTATCTGGAGGGCCTGCCCAAGTCAGTCCAGCGCAGGATCAAGGCCCTCAAAAACAACCAGGTGGAGATTGTGAGGGTGGACGCTGAGTTTCACCGTGAGGTGTGCGCTCTTCAGGCTAGCTTTGAAAAGAGGTACCAGGAAGTGTATGATAAGGTGAGGGGTGGGGAGGGAGGGGAGGGGGGAAGGGGAGGGGAGGGGAGGGGAGGGAGAGGGGGAAAGGGGAGGGGAGGGAGGAGGAGGGGGAAAGGGGAGGGGAGGAGAGGGAGAGGGGGAAAGGGGGAGTGAAGGAGAAGGGAAGGGAGAGGATGGGAGGGGAGATGTACATACATACCATGAGTAGTATAAGGTTAGTTGGAGGAGATGGGTGGGGAGAGATGAAGGATTCAAATGGAGCAAATAGGAGAGAGGCCCAGTGGGCCATGGAGGTGATGTGCTGGATACTGCAATGTGATTGGTGAATGACATGTCACATGACCCAGGTGACGTAAGATGACATGTCATATATTAATGATGACATGAAGTGAGTGAGGTGTAGCATTTGGGGCAAGGAGCAACTATTCATTAAGATCAGCATAGCACCATCCTTGCATGTTTACCGCTGTACCTGTTTGTTTACCAATGCATGTTTTACTGTTGTTTATTTGTTTATTGTTGTGTGTTCCTGTTTACCACAGAGAGAGCGCATTATTGCTGGTAGTTACGAGCCAACAGAAGAAGAATGCCACTGGGAGGAGGATGAAGAAGAAGTGGGAGAGGAGGAGGAGGAAGAGGAAGGAGAGGAGGTGAAAGATGGGGTCAAGAAGGAGAAGGTGATTACGACTGTGAGGGGTGCTTCACACACACACACACACACACACACACACACACACACACACACACACACACACACACACACACGCACACAGGCACACACACAGACACACACACACACACACACACACACACACACACACACACACACACACAGATACGTACAAGTCATGCATTCATGCACCTCACACACATGGTCACATGTTTGCAGACGAGCAGTTGTGTTCGCATTCTGTATGAGGATGCGTTGACACACACTCACAGGTAGTTTAGCCGATAACTCTTACTCCTACCTAACCCAAGGTCCGTAAGAGGAGTGAACTCCACAGCAGTTTCTTGAGACTGCGAACTTCTTCCATTTACCCTCACACACCACCGATAGGTCAGCACTAGCGAGACTGGCACCTACATAAGCACTCACTAGCCACCAATCTGCCATGTGCTGAACCTTCAGTGGGGCAGCCTCTTCTTGTCAGTAGTGATGTCAAGCATTTTACATATCACGATGCGTTGTACTATTGCAGTCTACTGTGCTACATGAAATGCTCAACATCACTACTGACATTTAAAGCCGTAGCCATGAGCCTCAACCACAGGTATCCTCTTCTTCCACAATGGCAACAGGTGAAGGAGGCACAGGCTGGTGGAGAAGGGGAGGGTGATGGAGCTGGTGAGAGCAAGAAGGAGGCAGGGACAGATGAGGGGGAACCAGGGGAGAAGAAGGAAGGCAAGCCAGACGATGTAAAGGAGGATGGGTCAGAGAAGGAGGAAGATGTGAATGGGATTCCTAGCTTCTGGTTGACGGCCATGAGAAATGCAGAAGTGCTGGAATCAATGGTGAAGGTGAGGGAAGTCCACATGCTCCACCGACCGTACAGCATCTCTAATGTATGTCTATACGGGCAGTGTGTACGTACGTACGTACATCTCAGTCCCACCAAGGTCTCCCTGGGCTTGTCATGCTTTCCTTCCACTATCCCTTCATTCTTCACTGCTCTTCACACTCAACTCATCTCAATTGAGTCAGACTAGCCGTTCCCCTCCAACCACCCCTCTGACTCAACTTCTTCTTGTCTCTCAAGAACCTTCCCTCCCTCCCCCACCCCTACAGGAGTGGGACGAGACTGCACTGGAGTCGCTACAAGACATTCGAATAGTGTACCCGAATGAGAAGGGGTTTGACTTCATCCTCGAGTTCCATTTTGCCGCCAATGAGTACTTTTCAAATAAGGTAGGCTGGTAACCATGGTAACTGATAACACCATATCCGTACTTTGTGGCATGAGACATGCCGGTAGCTGTGGCCACCAATGCAATAAGCACCTCTACATAAACGTTGCCGATAACGTGTTTTGTCTACGTACATGTGACGTACATGTGATAGCAGTTGAGGTGACAGGTAGAGTGCCACCATTTTGCTCTACACTCCTTGTCGTGCAGTAGTTAAAGTGCTGTATGGTGGAACCTCTCTATAAAGGACACTCAAAATGAGGGACACCTCTCTAATGCGGGCACTGTCCCAACCACATAAAGCTGTGTGCTAATCTACCTCTGAATTAGGGACATCTCTCTGTACAGGACAGCCAGCTGGGTCACAATGGTGTCCTCTATATATAGAGAGGTTCCAGTGTAAACAAATGTCTTGAATATTGCCTTTGGGAGACTGCCTTTTCTACTTGTCTGTTCACGCCCCCTGCCACTCCCCCCCCACCTTTGCAGGTGCTGACGAAACGTTATAACATCAAGTGTGAGATGGACAGTGACTCGCCCTTTGACTTCCAAGGTCCCGAGATCCTGTCGGCCGTAGGGTGAGTCTCCGTATGCACATACTCTAGTACGTTAGACCTTCTGCTGCTGCTGGCAGGCGCTTAGACCAGAGAAGCCGTCTGTGGTGTAGGCACACAGTGGTCAAGAGGGTCTAGCACGTTAGACTAGGCCGTGTGTGGCGGGGTAGATTGGCTTGCTAGCCCCTCCACCCATTGAAGGAGGGTCTGGTTTCACTTACGCACGATTTTTGTGTACGTAGGATCTGATTTCTGTAATCCACCGGATGCACCAATCTCTATACTGTGCTTACTCTATGAGTATGTACGTTCATGTTTGTGTGTGTGTGTGTGTGTGTGTGTGTGTGTGTGTGTGTGTGTGTGTGCGTGTGTACATACGTACGTACATAGCTGTGAGATCCAGTGGAACAAGGGGAAGAATGTCACAGTGAAGACCGTGAAGAAGACACAGAAGCACAAATGTATGTGATGAGACTGTAGGAGGAGGATGTAGGTGTGTGTGTTAGAGTATGTCTGTCTGTCTGTGTGTCCGTTTTTGATCCTCTTAGCCCAGGGAAAGACCAGGGTCGTTACGAAGACAGTGAAGCAGGAGTCGTTCTTTCAATTCTTTGAGAGTGTTCAAGGTACAGCGCACACACATACGTATGCACACACGCACACACGCACATGCAGCATATGTCAGCAGTGATGTTGAGCATTTCATGTAGCACAGTAGCTTGAAATAGTACATCGTGATATGTAAAATGCTTGACATCACTACTGACAATAAGAGGCTGCCCCACTGAAGGTTCAGCACATGGCAGATTGGTGGCTAGTGAGTGCTTACGATGTGCCAGTCTCGCTGCTAGTGGCAACCTATCAGTGATGTGTGGGAAATTGGTGGTCTTCTTCTGGTACCAAACTTACTCATGCATATGTTCCTCATATGCAGGTATTGTGAAAGGTACATACATTATTACACACTTGATGTTATTCAGCATATCATGTGCTGCAGATCCAAACGAAGTTGAAGATGCAGAGGATGAGGAGGAGCAGGAGAAGAGAGCACTGGACTTCACCCGAGGAGAGTTCTTCAGAGACACGTTTATCCCACGAGCTCTTCTGTACTTCACTGGAGAAGCTGATCAAGAAGAGGTGTGTGTTTGTGTGTGTGTGTGTGTGTCCGTGCGTATGTGTGTTTGTGTGCGTGCATGTGAGCGAGCGTGCGTGCGTGCGTGCGTGCATGCATGCGTGTGTGTGTGTGTGCGTGTGCGTGTTTGTGTGCGTGCGTGTGTGCATGTGCCTTTACTGTAGACCTGTTTATGTGGTTTTGTGTGTACTGTACTTGCGTGTTTGCACAACGTTGGTTGTGTTTGTGTACCTGCATACTGTCCACAACACAGTATGCGTGTATACATACTGTATGCAGCATACAGTACATTTGTATGTGTGTATGTACAGTATGTGTCTGCTCACGTGTTAGCGTGCCTAGCCTCTATACACTAGCGTTGTGCACTTTGTCAACTGACTATTCCAGCAAGATATTCTATCTTTACTGCCACTGTCTCTCACACATACACACACACACACGCACACGTACACGTACACACACACACACACACGTACACACACACACACACACACACACACACACACACACACACACACACACACACACACACACACACACACACAGGACTTTGATGACGATGACGATGATGACTACGTTGGTGAGGAAGGGGACTCTGACGAAGACGCTGACCCAGACTACAAGCTGCCGGCAGACGGTGGACAGCCGCAGGAATGCAAGCAGCAGTGATGAGGGAAGGGAGGGGAGGGGAGGGGAGGGAGAACTTGGGATCAGCCTTAAACATACAGCTGTGTTGTGAAGGCTATTTGATTGGCTACCGATTAATGAGCACATTGTAAAGAAGGTGACGTACATCGAGAGTCGATCATTGCTACTGCAGGGGTGCATGCGTGCACATATGAAGGGTGGTCAATGATCAATCCCTTTCAGCTAAAGTACGTATAATGGGTATGATGATTAGTGGACAATTAACTGTTGTAAGCAACCGTCATTAACGTTGCTTGATTGTGTAAAAGAGCAGCTCCTTTGACAGAAAACTAGCTCTGCAAGCTCTGCAAGTTCAGTATCTCAATGGAGGGATACATGCACAGTATGCTTAATATGAATTCCAATGAAACTGCAAGCAATATTAATTCTAAAAGAGAGTACTACCATTAATACACATAATGCTGTATACCACACTGCCTATGTATATAATATGCTTGAACGAGAACAGTCTCCTACAAAGTGAATACACACAAAACGTCAAGTGCATGAATTGCGTGCGCATCTGTGCTGAAAACAGAACCGAATGACCTCGGCTAAAATTCATCATGTCTGTAAAGGGACTCTCCAAACTCGGTGGCCTGACTCCCAACAAATGCGTCATGATGCTTCAAAATCTCCTCCTTGTCCAATTTGTAATCCTGAACAGATGAGAGGGGCGATGCAGAGATTACATCATCAGTTATGTATCACAATTGACCAGTACAATACAGCTACGTATAATGCAGTAACTGCACAATAGTACACAAAGTGTATGGAAGACAGTCAAGATGGTGAATTTATACACTGTATATAGCCCAGTGTGAGGCTAAGTGCAATAATCACTGGATACTATGCCAACCAGCCCCAAGGCTTATTGAATATATTGCACAACACATACAGCATGTACGGTTATAACAAGAATATGGGGTATTAAAACAACTTTATTGGCACTATATATTACTGTACCTCGAGCTGGTTTGGGGTGAATGTTGAGTAACATTTGTAAAATATATTGTCCATAATACGCATGCTGCCCCAGCCTCACCCCGCCCCTGGTGGGCGGGGCTACTTACACTGTTGTCGTCTACAGACTGCATGAGATGCCCCGCCTCCGCCTCAATGTAGTCGTAACCTGTTGGGAGAAGCCACTCTCCCAGCTCCTCCTACACAGATGGACGTAAGTAAGTACACAGTAAGGCACATGGTATGTACGTGGGGTAGGGCTGTACTCCACATTCACACCACATCACACCACACCCCATCACCCTCACACCACACCACACCAAATCACCCTCACACCACACCACACCCCGTCACCCTCACACCACACCACACCAAATCACCCTTACACCACAACACCCCATCACCCTCACACCACACCACACCCCATCACCTTCACACCACAACACCCCATCACCCTCACACCACACCACACCCCATCACCCTCACACCACACCACACCCCATCACCCTCACATCACACCACACCCCATCACCCTCACATCACACCACACCAAATCACCCTCACGCCACACCACACCCCATCACTCTCACACCACACCACACCCCATCACCCTCACGCCTACTCACCTTGTCCAGTTTCCCGTCACCATTCTTGTCTCTGTGCTGACTGAAGTGAGCCCTCTCTTGTGTCAGCCACTCAGGCTCTCCTTGGTTCTCCTCCTCAGGGGTCCACAGGTCATCTGACCACACACACACAGACAGACAGACAGACAGACATTCCCACTCATGTTAAGCTTACACACACCCTCTTTCCGTCCCTCTGTCCCTCCCTCCTCCTGCCCTCCTTCTTACAGTATATCTCACCCACTCACTCATGTATTCATCCAGATCCACAAAGCCATCCTTGTTGGTGTCCATGTCCTGCAGGGTCTCTGCAATGACCACCTCTCGCATGTATGCAGTGTCCTCAGGATGGAGATAGATGGCAAACTCATCACGATCCAGTTTCCCATCATTGTTCTCATCAGCGGCTTCAAAGCGCCTCTTATCCCGGTCCACCATGTCCTGGTACTTCAGTCCTCTACGATTGTCATACACTTCATCCAACCGATCTGTGGAGTACATACGTACATACATACATACATACATACATACATACATACATACATACATACATACATACATACATACATACATACATACTGTATTTCAGTGTGCACGTACGTATACAGTGGAACCTCCCTACAGAGGACACCTTTGGGACCCAGCTGACTGTCCTGTATAGAGAGGTGTCCCTAATTTGGAGGTAGATTTGTACCCGGTCTGTGTGGTTGGGACTGCAGACAGGGTCCTCATTCAAGAGGAGCACTTTATTCAAAGTGTCCTTTATAGAGAGGTTCCACTGTATCAATATATTGTGGTCCTTGTTTTAATGTAAGTGAACCGGAAGGCTAGTTGCAATCAGCCTTTACAGAGAGGTAGCTTTCCTGAAGTAGGCTGCAGCGTTTAGGGCTCTGTACATGTCTGTATTGGGGGCCAGAGAGGCCAGCTGAATTTAGAGAGGTGACTGCTGCAGACAGTGGCTATTATACTAGGCTCCTCCCTACATTAAGTTTGTTCACAATTACCAAATGTTTACAAACTCGTACTTTATTGAATAGGTTAACGCAGACACTATCATGTCACATGGAAGAATAGAAGCATGGCCTACTGTGAGTGATTAAGGTCTTGCCCATAAGAAACTTGATACAGATGACAAGAGACTTCTACTGTGTTTACTTTCGTCAGGCTCACAATACATGTACATACGTATTTACAATATACGTATGTACACAGTTATGCCTGTATAAATTGTCCTCATACGGATGAACTGGTGTTGTACGTACCAAGAAAGAAAGAAAATTTACATATGACAGGAGACTTCCACCTTTTGTACACACACACATCAGATGTACTGGCAGTCCAGCATAATTATAATGAAGGGACAATGGATGTGACCCTGGAACATACAAACATAGTGATTTGGTAACTAACAAATTTGGACCGATAAAACTAAAAGTTCATACGTATCTGTGAAGTATATGTATTTGTTACACCATGTACATACGTCTCACTTTATATATACATAAGTACATGCGTATCCGCTATTGTTACATATAAATTGTCTCAATTTATATATGACGCACCTGCCATGGCCTGATAGGTGGACTGGAACCACTCGTCCCACGAGATGCCACCATCGCCGTCAGTGTCGTGGGTCCCCCACTGGCTATCGGCGTCTTCGTAGATGTACCTGCGCGAGACGTGTTTGATCCAGTCCTTGAGTTCTTCCTTAGTCACAAAGCCGTCCTGATCCTTGTCCATCTTATCCACTATCACACTGGGGAGTGGAAGGAGGAGGAAGGTATACACAACGGAGGCCTCCAACATCAGTCATCTGGTGCATTATCCGGACCAGCTTTTTGGATAACATTAGTTTGGGTTTAGGGTATGGGTTTGCGACCATATATGGCATCGTAATTATATAGTGCACAAAGTGCTGGTCCGGATAATGCACTTGATCCCATCTATGGTCACTGGCCGACTCAAGTACAGTTGCTGATGCCGGGCACACTAAGCCAGTGTGGTCACGCCCACTACCACTGGGTGAAGTTATAGATTGTAGTTCTCTACTATCTATGGTGAAATGTAGCTGGCTTGTGTGCGTGTGTGTGCGTGTATCTACACAAGTTGTTTATCGCGTGTGCATTTACAGAACCACGAACAATAGATCTACGTACGTACAGTGCACAAACGACGCATGCACTGCACTCAACTTACGCCAATCTTCTTTTAGATTCCTCCTCTGAAAGCTCATTAAACTCATCTGCTTCGTCTCCTAAAATTGCCTCGTGGTCGTATTGGGAGTCGTGAGCACCGTTAGCGTCAAAGTGATCGTGTTCCGACAGTTCTTCTTGTTGGAAGGTGCGCTGTTTGTCCGACCGCAGGGTAGTGGGTCCTGCCTTACAACTGCACGCTAAGACTCCGAGCAGAACGACCGCTGCTAGTGTTGTGTAGGCCATCCTTCGATCTCCCTTACTGCAACAAAAAGCACACAGCAGATGGTACCAATGGAGGTCTTCGCTGTTTTGTGCACGTTCGACTTGTGACGCAATAGCCTGCAGTGCAACGATTCGGAATTTCATTGGCTTAGAGCGCCTGCTTACATCACGTGACTTGACCACTCGGGGGGCGCGCGCTTGCAGCTAACATACACACACAATGCTCTCTTGTGATATAGCTACATGGCTAGCTAGCTAGTTAGTTCATATTGGCACAGATGCTGACATTATACAGTATATACATACATACAGTAGCACTATATATATGTAGTACAGATTATGCGGTTACAGTACAATGCAATATATAATGCAAGTGAGCTTCATGTGAGATCCCATTGGTCCACTTACAACCTATAGCTAGACAACAGCCTTGAAATAATTACTGTAGCAGTAACATTAAATTCTGCCACTGATTAACCACCAGTAATTAGAATAATTTAACATTTTCTGAAACAGCAATTACACAACACAGTACCAATCAAGAGCGATGTTTGGAATTAATTGTGAAAATAATGCCCAGTCAATTGAATAGGTTTCTTCTGAGAAGCTCATGTATGCCAACGGCTAGTTTCTCTCTCTTGGGTTAGAATTCGTCATGTCTCTTCAGAGCCTTGCCAAACTCGGTGGCCAGGCTGCCGACAAAGACGTCTTGGCTGTGGAGTATTTCATCCTTGGTCAGGAGTTGATCCTGTACAAGAAAGAGGGTAGAGACGAGAGGAGATGGTAGAGTGGAACAGGAAGAAAGGAAGAAAGAGGGAAGGGAGAGAGGAGGAGAGGGGGAAGGGAGAGACAGAAGAGAGAGGGAAATGAGAGGGGGAGGGGGAATGGGGTAAATGAGTGGACTTCAGTGGGCAAGATACAGCAAGAGATATCACTGGGACTCACCCCATCGGTGTCTGCCTCATGAATCAGGTGTGCTGCTTCTGCCTCTACCGGGTCATAGTGGGTGGGAACAAGCCAATGACCCAGCTCCTCCTACAAAGAGGAAAACCCCAATAATAAAACACTTTATAGTAACAAAATCATGCCATGTCTTGTCTTGTCACATACGTAGCTATGTGCAGGGACATAGACTATATACAAATGTAGTCCTATTGAGTAACTGAAGTCACAGACAACAAAACAATTTGTGCTGGACATCTTGGGGTGATGTTGGTGATACAAACAGTAGAATCACTCTGGTATTGATAGGGCCTTTTGATTGAAGAGTGCAGTCCTGTTGACTGCTATACATGCATACATACAATTGCTCAATATTATATTGAAGACTAAGAGTACATTAATTAATCTGCCTTGCCGTGTTTTGTAATAAATATCACTGTTGAAGACCCCTGGATTGGGGTCAAAACGGCTGATCTTTGACTCCTACATCTGTCCCATTGTGATTGGCTAGAGTTGCTTCAAGAGAACATTTGAAGATTTCTCAATATAGGCACACCTTGTGTTAGAAGATCTGGTAGAGGGTCATGGCTACGGCTTTTAAAACTGTTTTGTACCTGGGGAAACCCTTCGTGGTCGAAACGTTGCACAATTATCACTAATACTCTGCTACGTGAAATGCTCAGTCATCACTACTGACATCATGTTAGTACACTGGTACTGTGGTAGGAAGAACCGTGGTGATGTCCACTGACCTTGTCAAGGTATCCGTCCTGGTTGATGTCTCTGTTTGAAGCAAAATGCTCCTTCTCTCGAACAAACCACTCTGGTTCCTCTGGACCATCCCTCTCTGGGTTGTAGAGGTCGGCTGGAGGGGGAGGAGCAGCAAGCACACTCGAGGGAATACTCCCAGATAAGATTCATGCACACATCACTACTCAAAACACAGACGGATGGACGGACGGACGGACAGACAGATAGACAGACAGACAGACAGACAGACAGACAGACAGTTACACAGATAGGCTGACAGATAGTAAATGAACAGACTAACAGATGAACACATATGAAGTTGTTCCGCGCAGAAGTCACTTACAGGGCCCTTTGAAGTTGACGGGTGTCAATCAACTGGAATGCTGTTGCGATCCGATTCGTATCATTAACACCTTACGTGTTTACCAGACGACGCCGAGTAAGACGACGAAACAATACCGCAAACGATAATGACGATAAACTTACCGCACCTAATTACTGACTATAACGCGTCTCGCCGGTTGCCCAACGAAGGAACTGGGAGGAAACGCACTTCCACGCGTTGTTAGCGTTAACATTATTCGCCGAAGTTGCGTTCGCCCAGTTAGCGCTTTTAAGACTTCAAACAGGATTGCGTTGCGTTGATTTCCCGAAGAAACCTCATCAGTGCTGTTACAGGAGTAGCCCTGCCACAAGTAAGCAATTTCGCACGAAACCGCCTTGGCGAATTGCGTTGAAATGTACATGCATGGACGGGCAGACAGACAGACAAACCGCTATCAGACAGGAGGAGGGACAGATGATCAGATGTGCTAACCCAGGTATTCCTCTTTTGAGACGCGGCCATCTTTGCTTTCGTCCATCTGGTTAAAGTACTCGGTCACCACAAAGTCCCGCATTTTAGGGAAATCAGATGGGTGCAGATACACTGCCATCTCTTCGCGGTCCAACTTTCCATCACCATTCTCATCAGCCAGAGCAAATTTTCGTCTATCACTCTCAATCTGCTGCCTGTAGGTTACCTTGCGAGTTTTATCATAGAGGTCATCAATTCGGTCAGGCTCTGTAGACAAAAATGAGCCCATTCAGCACAACACATTCTTCAAATGCCTAGACACAATCACCAATTAATACTGAAAGAGCACCTATGTATGTATTCATCTGTATACAATCAGTGCAACATATTCCAACACTTTATATACAATACATACATGAGATAGTACATATGTACATGGCAGCAATCAATACAAAGTATGACAGTACTGTAGGGGCTCACTGCTGTACAGTATCGTTGAGTATAATATAGAGCGGATATACGCAGATAATTTGTATAATTATAATAAGTTATATGTACCATTTGTATATACAACTGATGAAGATCTATGGATCAAAATGTCTCGTATATTAAATGTTTTCTGCTGTAATTAGCTCCAATAACTCCTACTATTGTCAGAAAGTACGATGTTTGGACACGAAGGTCGCTGTCAGCTACAAATCAACGGCAATCTCTTGCTAACCACCACTGTGCTACTATTGGCTTCTACTGCATGTTGCACAAACAAATGCAGAATGAAGTGTGCAAACAGTCTGTCTTTCCTAAATCTTTACTGCACAATCTACGCAGAAGTCAAAGTTGTCTTCTTGTCTATGTACAGAGCAGAAACATCTCATCTACGTGTCTATACAACCAGAGAGATATTGAGCTCACACGTAGCAATACTTCCAAAGAGTCTACTCTTTGGAACTATTGCTACGTGTGAGCTCCATATCTCTTCGGTTCTATGTATTCCGTAGCATGAGCCTCTACGACATAACGTGCCTACACCCCCACATGAGACATGTAGTACCCCTGCTACACCACAGTGCTCCTTTGTGCAGTCAACACACGCACCAGCCATGTAGCTGTAACTCGACTTGACCCATTCGTCAAAGTGGACGTCACCAGACTTGTCCCGGTCATAGTACTCCCATCGCTTTTGGGTGTTTTCGTAGATACCCCTCTTTGTCGAGTGGCGAATCCACTCCATGAGCTCCTCCTTGTCGACAAAGCCAGACTTGTTCTTGTCCATCTTGCCAACAATTATTCTACACACCACAGAGGGAGAGAGGGTACGAGTGTCATGGTAGCAATGACACCATTGATGCAAAAGAACTACACTACACGCAACATGTTGTCAAACGAGACTTCTACTGCACGACAGTAACTGACAGAGTGCACGCAAGCTGGATGAAAGGATAACTTGTTGCAGAGGTCAGAGCATAACCTCCAGTGAACGGCCCTTAACAAGACATAAGATACAGGCTGCTGGTACTGTTCTGTATAGGGATGTTACGGTAGTGTGATTTAAGTGATGATCAATTTTACACTTGTTTTATAATGTGCGTACAGTAGTCTCTCCGTGGCCAGTTGTCTAACACGTTCAACTACCAAAGTGTGCAAATTCAATGGAAGATGCAGCCCTTTTGTGTGCGATTGCATGCTGTACCTCACTCACCCCAGTCGCCTTCTTGATTCTTCTGGAGTCAGTTTAGCAAACTCCTCCGCCATGTCCTTGCCTAAGAACGCCTCCTGATCGTACCTGTGGTCGTGATGGCCGTCTCCATCGAAGTGCTGCGCATCTGACAGCTTCTCATCTGTCATTACCATTTCATCCGGATTGGTCGGTTTGCTGGAACACCTCACCGCTAGCAGGCCCAGAACTAACACGAAGATTGGCGTCTTCATTGTGGCGCGTCACTGTACCTGCTGCACACTTGGGCTCAGAACTGCACTAGCAGTGCAAGCTGGGCTGCATTTATGTGCTTCTGTGTGCTATTGTGTCGCCAAACAATGGGTCTGGAACCTTCGCCGACGAACGAACACGTGCTGCAATCTCATTGGCTGATCTTAAGTAATTGCCATCCCATTCTAAAACATGATTCTGGAACGGGTCTTCATACCAATTCGATTGGTTCACCGCACTTGGGGGCGGGTCCGAGGAAAGTAGGCTCAAACAAACAACATGGCGGCGTACCCAGCGGCACTAACCAGCTGAAGGTGACTAACCTGCACCCGTATGCAAAGCCTTACAGCCTCTCAGTGGAACATCACGTGTGCACTGCAACTGCAAAGGGACGTGAACCAGGCAGAAGCTTCATCTCTGCAAGAATTGTCTATACTGCTAGCTTGTAAGTTCTCAGCGAACGGTGGATTTATACTGTAATGCAATGTGCATTTTGTATGGCTTATATATACTATTGAGAGTTAGTCACGAATTCTGCATTATCGAAATAGCAGTCGCTATTGTGTGGAATGATGAGAAATCAACTGGAATTAGTGGAATTGGTGCAATTTTGGGTGTGAATGCAGGGGCCTTTTCTTCCTGTTCCTCTTGTATGCGCTGACGCAGAGTCTCCTATCCCTGCCTCTCCATCCTCCATGAGCCGACTCTCCTCTTCAAGTGTGCAAGTCACAGAGCTCTCTAACCACACCAACCCACGTCCTGTTGCCCATGGCAACCACACCGATGAAGAAGGACTGTATGTCGAAGAGAGGGAGGGTGTGATATCCCAGAGCAAGCTGGTGAGTTGGTGCTACCACGAATTATCAAAATAACCTATAGTTGGAACGGTTTGGGAAACTACACTAGTCAGTGATTAGTCATTGGCTAGTGTAGTTTCCCAAACCGTTCCAGCATGCAAGAACCTAGCCACATAGAAGTTTTCCACATAACCTATAGTGTTAGTGGTGTGGTTGTAGAGAGGGTGTTTATCAAGGAGGCGACTCTGAGGATACATATCTTGCTGGTGTGGTCTGTGTACAGGTGAAGGACCCTCATGTACTCAGTTGCGTGGGTAGATGCAGCTAGTCTCCGCCCGCTCCAGCCTCTGCCTTTGCGTTGCTGCTATTGCACAATCACAATAATGGCAACACAAAGGTGGGGGCTGAGGTGCGAGACTAAGCCGCAGTTTGCAGTGATTACACATTTCAGTTTCTGTTCACACTTTGCTGTGACTAATGGGTCAATTGTGGCGTTGTTAAAATGTGGGGGAAGCAATTGTGTCAATCAATGAGCATGGTGTTTGTGTGTGTGTATGTGCCTGCGTGTGGTGTGTGGGTATGTGCGTGTGCGCTCTTGCCTGCACGTGTGCATTTTGCTGCATCTGCGTGTTGCAGCGCCTTGCTTCCGGTGTCCAGGACCTAAGCGAGGTGAGCTTCCTCGAGATGCAAGTCAACACAGGGGAGCAGATGCTGGGCAGTCTGGGTACCTCTGTGCCAAACCTTCTTCAACTTAAGCTTAATGACAGTCACATCCTCTCCATCAGGTGGGTGTGGTGCTGGAGTGAGTGTGGTGCTGGAGTGGGTGTGGTGCTGGAGTGGGTGTGGTGCTTGAGTGGGTGTGGTACCTGAGTAGGAGTAGTGTCTGGGTGGGTGTGGTGCTGGAGTGGGTGTGGTGCTTGGGTGGACAGTGGACATGGTCTGCCTGTCTGTGTTCCCCTCCTCTTCCTCAGGGACCTTGGGACGTCACTGCACAATCTGAGAGTGCTTTGGATGGCTCGGTGAGCACAATGATTAGGACCATAGTGGTTGTGCAACACACTGTGCAGATTACATCATTGCAACACGAATAGACATTCTATCTTTATGCTATGGTACTTATATACGTAGTAGAGAGCTATTCTGATTGTGCAACATACAATGAAGATTGCATCACACACATGCCTAAATGCCCATGTCTGTGTGTTTGTAGGTGCAGCCTGCAGGACGTTGATGGTGTGGCCTCCCTAGAGAGTCTGGAGGAGCTGTACCTCGCCTTCAATGACATCAGCGACATCAGTCAAATCAGCTTGCTGGAGAAATTGGAGATATTGGATCTTGAAGGGTAAAAATGGGAATGGGAGTGGGAATGACAGTCTATCAGCTGACGAAGGCCTCCGTGGCTGAAACTTCTGAACTACGTAGTTCTGTGTGGGCTTGCAAACTGGTGCATGTGCTTTGGTATGGTGGTGAGGTTGAGAGTGAGGTATGAAGTGGCATTTTGTTCATGGAGAATCTGTGCATGCGTGATGTTTGTGAGGCAGAGATAGGTTGGTAGTGGGTGTGACCTCACCACCACTTAACCGTCATCTCAGACTGCTCCCACTTCTCTCCTCCCCTTCTCCTCCCCCTCCCCCCTCCCCCTCCTCCTCTTCCTCCTCCCCCTCCTTCTCCCCCTCCTTCTCCTCCTCCCCCTCCTCCTCCCCCCCTCCTTCTCCCCCTCCCCCTCCCCCTCCCCTCCTCCTCCTCCTCCCCTCTCTTGCCCCTCCCTGCAGGAACAACCTGGTTGCTGAGGAGCAGGTCAGCTACCTTGCTCTCTGTCCTGCTCTGCGCTCACTCACTCTGGACGGGAACCCTGTCTGCCAGCACATGGCACAAGATGAGGTAGGGGGAGGGGTGGGGGGCGTGCCATGCATGTTCGTATGTACATACACGCACATAAGGTAGTGATGTCTATGTACATGTATGTATATTATATGCATGTCTGCCAATATGTACTGTAAGGTAAGGTGTGTGTGTGTGTGTGTGTGTGTGTGTGTGTGTGTGTGTGTGTGTGTGTGTGTGTGTGTGTGTGTGTGTGTGTGTGTGTGTGTGTGTGTGTGTGTGTGTGTGTGTGTGTGTGTGTGTGTGTGTGTGTGTGTGTGTGTGTGTGTGTGTGTGTGTGTGTGTGTGTGTGTGTACGTATGTGTGTGTGTGTGTATGTATGTGGTGTGTGTGTGTGTGTGTGCGTTTGTGCACTCACTTTCTCTTGTGGTGGTAGACTGACGCTGCAGGGTACCGCAGTGCCGTCAAAAGGGCCATTCCTCAGTTACTCATGCTTGACGACGAGCCACTCGTGCCTGGTCTTCTGGGAGGAGAGGGGGAGGGACAGGGGGAGGGGCTGCAGTCCCGGTCGACGGTGTTTGAGTCCTCCAAGGCGGGGGTGGAGGAGGACTGGAGGATGGTGAGGAAGGGAATTGTGAGTAAACTGAGCAGTGTGGACCTTGAGGCCTCACTGGAGGAGAAGGGAAACAGTAAGTGCTGTCTGTCCTTGCGTCTGTCTGTCTGTCTGTCTCATTGAGTAAGAGAGTGAGTGCCACACTTGTGTGTGTGTGTGTGTGTGTGTGTGTGTGTGTGTGTGTGTGTGTGTGTGTGTGTGTGTGTGTGTGTGTGTGTGTGTGTGTGTGTGTGTGTGTGTGT
>OX465035.1:7237173-7238475 GCA_949841015.1 Aplysina aerophoba | reverse complement strand
GTACAGTAAAACGTGTGCACATTCGAGACGTTGTCCTGGGAGCCTTGTGAGGCATAATTAGTTTCACATCATTGCAGTCATGTTTGCCTCCTCTCATGATAAGTTGGTAATTGTATTCACACAATGAATGGACAGTGTGCCTATGTGTATGTACGTATTTGTACTTGAACACTTACAGGGGAAATATATAAACTGGATGTACGTATGTATGTTATGGAATTGTAGCACTTCACATTTGTCTTCCCCTATTGGCTGTTGTACCATATACAGTAGTGGGTAAGATTTGGGAGGTACAAGTTCACAATTTTCGAGATTCAGCCAAATTACCAAAACTTTTACTTCGCGAAATGACCTCCCTAAATGGGACAATGCTGCTTTTGAACTAAATTGCCAAGTTTTAACTGTGAAATCTTTGATTTTGAACGAAATTGTGAAGTTTTCTTCCGTGAAATTTTACCGCTATTTGGTACACTGTATGTATGTATGTCCATTACTGACCTGTTGGTAACTATGACTACCGTTCCCCCTCCCCCTCCCACACCACACGTTTAGGAAGTTGATTGCTACTTTTTAGACGGTTTCAGGACCAGCAGTGTGTACCTCTTTGACAAGCTGTTGTGCGGGCACGCGGTCAGTGGGCCGGCCCTCATCATTGATAAGAACAGGTGCGTACGTACATACATCTCCATATATGGAGTGCTCTGCAATGTAACCTCATGTGCTCAGGCCTGCCAGGTTAAAAGTAGATTCCAATAGATTCCAGTGGCAATAAATGAAGCCAGTTACCGATTAGACCTTGTCTTAAAGTGGTAACGAGGTAAAGTCATGTAACCGCTGGAGAAATTGGCTAACCCGGTTAGCTCTGACCACTAACACGTGCCACACCTCAGAGAGTATGCCGCATCTGGCAGATAGATCTTGATGAGCATATACGTAGCAGAATCAATCAATCAATCAATAGCAACTGATTGCAGGACACTTCAGCCACATTGACCTTTGTCAACTTTGTACAAAACTTGAAATGTTCTGCAATCAGTTGCTATTGATTGATTGATTGATTCTGCTACGTATATGCTCATCAAGATCTATTCACCAGTTGTCACAATGTAGCAATGAGCCTCTACAATATAACAGTACATGTGTTAGATAGGTGATGATTGCTGTGTGTGTGTGTGTGTGTGTGTGTGTGTGTGTGTGTGTGTGTGTGTGTGTGTGTGTGTGTGTGTGTGTGTGTGTGTGTGTGTGTGTGTGTGTGTGTGTGTGTGTGCATGTGTGCGTGTTGAGGGCTCCTTGTGCTGTGAT